>APFE031162329.1:0-14263 GCA_000404065.3 Pinus taeda | reverse complement strand
CCTTGGTCAAACCTAGCCGTTAGAGGTCCTGTGTATTCATTACTCTGTAAAATACAACTGTTGGAATGACTTGATGTCCCTGTTTAACTTATCGCTCAGATTGGATCTCCAACTTGTCCTGACGATGAACCACACTGGTTGGTTCAAAACGCGTCGACAAATGGTTTTTTATGTGATTTTGCCGAAATTATTCTCACAAACAAATTTTATCATAATGTAATAAATTAGAATGTATCGTATATGCTTTATGATTGCACATATTTCTTAAATGTCCTAATATATATATATTCACGTTTCCCCGTTTCCAAAATTTCGTACTTTCATGCAGTAGAGTATATCCAACCATTCACAAATGACAATAAAGAAGCTCCAAGAGAAGATAGACCAACAACAATACATCAAAATTCATCCATAAAAGTTCTAACTAATCCTCCAGAAAAAAGTGCGAAATTCTCTAAAGAGGAGAGAGATCCAATCCAAAGTGATGATGAGAAATGATCTCACCTCACTTGTATTTATACACAACTTAAGAGTTCGAAGTAGCCTCCTTGGCTTACATAAGCCCTAAAAATAAAATAATGTTCTACTAATACAATGTTTGGTGACAATCCCACCAAACTAGCTCATAAATGAAAAGGTAAGCCTCTCAAGAGGTTAAATGATAATCTATGCATGTTGTAGGGCCCTCTAAGATTCCTAATGAGGTCCATGGGTGCTGTAATGAAGAGGACGACCCTCAAAAGCAATGGGCAAGGGGTTGGACCCTTGTAATAACCTCTGGTGCTCCAAATAACATCTAGGGGCACACAAGTGTACTCATGGGTCTCCAAACAAATCAAAGATACCTGTAGGCTTCCCTCAAGGGCTAGGATGATGGTGTGGGCGATGCCACATCATTGCGGAAGTCCTAGATCTTCTCCCTAGTGTATGGTGTAGATTTGGAGCCAGCTTGGCATGATGGATCAAGTGCATCCTTCTCGTCCCATAAGTGAACCACGAGCAATCTCTGAATGGCTGTGGGAATCCATGGACTGTAATCTTCTGTTGTGGAGGCCCATGTCTCTCAATGCTCGCCCTACATGTGCCAATGTAGCCCTTTGGAGGATTAGGACCGCGTATAGGGTGACCAAACCCAAGATGGAAACCATCTGCAATCCTACATAAGATCCAATGCGTCCCCTCGCCTTCCAGTACAACAAGTCATTAGAGAAATCGAGTAAATGAGCCTACCTAATCATGGACCATAGGTGGGGACTTCATAATGGCCTTCCCTTCCATAATGGGCTTCGAGATCTACCAATGCCTCTTAATTCCAAATGGGGTTAACCAATAATCCTATTAGGTGGTTTCTACTTTTAAAGGGGATAATATAGTCAAGGTACATCCTTTTAGAGGTGGTGGCACGTGACAAATAGTTGAATGAAGTAGGGAATGAGAAGGGGCAGCCCTGGGTCACATGCTGGGGTGCAAGGGTAGCTAATAAGAGGGAAGCCCACACTTGGGTTTATAATGTGTATGAGGTTCATACAAGTTTGAGGTGTATGAGGTGCCCCGACCTTGATTAACTGCTCGGTGCTCAAGGGGTTAGAGCATGATGTATAAGATATAGTAGTGAATTCCCCCTTTTAAGGTGGCCAGTTCATTGCCCACCAGGGGTTGGGACAATCATGTGTTCCTATATGATGATGGAGGCTCATACAACTTGTAGGAACCAAGCTGATTACCATGATAATGGGGTCCAACTCATGTATTGGCTTTTGCCAACGTGCTAAATGCTTTTGTCAGAACCAATTTTGCATTTTGTGGTGCTTTTCTTTTTGAATGTGGCCATATATGCTTTTAACTTTCTTTTCAGCTGCATCAACCTTCGGGCTTCTTTCCAGGCCATGACCTAAGGTGTGGGCAAGGTGAAGGGGCGAGCTAACCCTATGTGGAGTCGATGGAGGGATGTGGACACAGGTGAGAGAAAATATGGATGGGGTGATAATGAATGGAAAGAGGCTAATATAAGCAGATAAGGGATCGGGACCAAGTAACCAAAATCAGGGTTTGCTGTGAAATACCATCCCTGAAACCAATTGATCAGTAAAAGAGATCCCACGGGACTAGAATCCAAGGTTAATTACTAGAAGGGGTGTAGGGGACAGAAGCACAGACCTAGCCCATCCTTTCTGCCGAATCCCCCCATTAGTCCATGCCCAAAAGTGTCCATGACAAGCAAACAACAATACTCTATTTCAAAATGACCAGGCATACCTTTAGATTCGGGAGGCCCACTTTCAAATATAGCGCATGGCAGATGGTCGAGGGACCACATGGCTGGCTCAGGTGGCGGAGAAATGGCGCAATGAGCTAGCTTATGGCTACAAAGGGCTGCTTGTTGATGGATGAGGACCATCTCGAAGAAAATTTTTCTCCTAGGGATATTACCCACAAAATGGGTGGTAACATGTACCACATTGGGTTTTTGTAGAACTCGAGTATGACACTTGTTATCCTTGTATTGTTTGTACTATGGTGCTAAATGTGGGTTTGCCTTGTTGGTTACTTGTATGGGCTTAGTTTATGTTTTATGGTTTCCTCCCTTGCCTATTTTATATAAAGGGAAAGGTGTTAAATTCTTTTACCCCAGATCTGATTTACTTTACTTTAAAAATTTGTTAAAAAGCCATAAAATATTTATCTTAAATATTTCTGAAATTGTTTATAAAATAAACATGACGGTATACTAACTCAGAAAATAAAATGCAACGGAAGTAAACTAGGGAAATCAATCACACCACAACATCAAATTTGTTCCCAACATAATCTTCTTTAATATTAATTTCCTCCCCAAAATTTCGGCTTAGGCCCATAGAATACATAGAAAACTACAACTATTGGGAACTTGGAGCTTGATCCTACTATGAAAAAAGGGCCTGTGGAAATTTGCACTATTGAAGAAACTCAACCTCAAGAAAATTAAGCCTCCCTCACCAGCAATTTGGCCCCTCTCTTTTCCCTCGTATGCCCCTTGTGCAAAGAAATTTGGCCTCTGTATATTTTGGCATTCCTATTCATCTCACTTGGCCTCTCTCTGCCCTCAACTTGAATTCCCCTGAAATTTCTTCTGAAATTCCATATTGCAATTCTTCTTACTTCTCTTTAGTCTAAATTGGCCTCTTTCTATTAAGAAAACCGCTTCCTCAACAATTGTTGTGTCGTCACCTTTCCCTTATGCTTATTTTATAATTTCAGTAAGACAAAATCACTAACCCTAATATCCTAAGTGATCAATGGCTAGAATTAAATCCTAATCCTCAATTGAGATTACATTCTAACTCACTTAAATAATTTAATTATTTATCCTTAGAAATCAAATAAAAACAAAATGAAAAAGGTGTTTCACTATATATATGACGTCTACTTCTTCTAATTTCTAATTAGAAGCCCTACGCAAGTTTGATTTTTCAGTGGACAGAAGTAAAATTGGGTTACAAGCCAACCCACTAAATTTATAACATAATATCCCAAGATAAGCATAAATGTGTGTGACGTAGACCTAAAAGGGTGATGACTTCATATTTATTTGAGGGATCAAAATCCTCCGTCAAGGCAAAGACAGGGCTCAAAAATGTCTTCAGGCATCATGATCATCCTCCATCTCAGGGAAATCCCCAAATCACACATCAAAGCAGCTCCAAGGGTCGAAAATCCAGATCTTGGAGCCAGACATCATCTCCATTGGTTTAAAGTGAGAAATGTGGTGCCTCGTATCTCTAGCGTTAGGGCTCAATTCGGTGCAACAAGACCTCCTCAATCATACCATGAATAGCCATCCTCCTTTGAGCCTTGGATCATGGCATGCCCATCAAGTAGAGTGAAGGCCAATTTGGGGGCATTTTTTGTCCATTGCTACATCACCAAAGATCCTCCATGCTAGGCAAGAGAAGCCCAATGTTCTATCTCCTTGGGTTTCTCTGGGATGCAAATTAATTTCACAATTCATCAAAAGGCCTAACGCTCTGCCAAAAGTGGGCAACATTGCATTTGTTATGTCATCATGCTCTCTAGAATGTAGGATATGGCCTGGGAATTATGTGGAGTGGGGTGCCCTCAAGACCTCTAATGCTTTGGATAACCTGTCAAAATCAGCTCAAAGTCAAGTGAAAGCAACCAGTCATTAGAGACTAAGATCATAAATGCATCTAAGTGGACCATACTGAAGCGTTTAGGGCATATTAATACTTCAAACTTGGAGCACCTTGAAATATTTTATGAGACCAAGTCCATTAAAGGTGTTCCCTACCTTTGTAGGGGTGGCTAAGTATTCAACCCTATTAGGTGCTTCGAGGTGGCATTTCTAAGGTTAACCATTCAATCAATAGGCATTGGTGTAAATAAGTGACAATGGAAAGGAAGAACATTCATGGCCAAGTGCCATGGTGAGGAGGCCAACTAATGAGAGTCCACACCTTGAGTGTATAGATGTAATGGAGGGAGCAATCATGGATGCATGAGTTACCTTGCTTGTCCTTCTTTTCCCACCCCTTTGGTGCACCTTTTACTTTTTTTTTATAGTGATTTGTGTTTTTGCACATAGCTCAAGGGTCAAAGCTTCATTTTTATAATATAGCATTTAACTTACCCCTTAAGATGTGGTGGTTTGTGACTAATTAGGGTTGGAACATGCAAGGGTTCCTTTTGATGAGATGGAGCATCAAGTACTTTGGAACTGGGTGATGGCTAATGAGGAGGGTGGAGATCATGCTTGGATTTTTCCCACGCATTAAATTATGTCTTGACCATCTTTTGGATTTTGATCTTATTTTCTCTCATTGTGGCCATATTATGCCTTTCCGTTCTTTTAGCTGCATCAACCTCCAGGGCAATGTTTTTTGGCCCTACTGAAATATGTAGATAAGAGGGCACCAAATCCCAATGAAGCAATGGCAGTTGAACTCAGAGAACAGAGATAGTATCAAGGGCTTATAATGTGTTGTGGAAGGTGTTATGTATGGTAAGGGATAATGGATACGCTATTTCAAATGTAGGTCTCCTAAGTAGTGCCCCTCCTTGAACCCTAAGTCCTTAGGGGAAGTCCCATTGGACTAGGGATAAAAATTAACCCTCATGGTAAAGTGATAAAACAAATTTATTGCCGATATCGGTCAATCATCTAGATCACCCCTTTCTCCATACTAAATGCCCAAAACACTAAGTAAAAGCACCAAATTGCAAAACAATTAAAGTACTTGTTGAGTGGTATCCCATCATTCAAGAGGAGTGCTGGATAGTGACAGGTACAGTTATTGGTCCAGATGGTGGAGGAGCTAACATATCATCATCGTCACTCTAATGTGTAGGGCTGTTGGTTGGTCGGATATCCAATATAGGAGTTTTTTTTTTTTTTTCCCTGCTAGGGTTACGAATTTTGGTGGGTAACACCTCTCCTCTATTTTTATTTTATGCGCTAGAATAGTGTAATAAGCCTAATATGAATGGAATTGAGGAAGTGAACTATTTTTTGTTCTTTTATAATAACATATGAAAAATATGAATCATGGAGCGAGATCCTCTAAAACAAGAACAATTACAACCTTGTCAACCTCTCTTTTTGGCCAAAATTTTCATTTTCTTCATATTTCCATTGGACCCTAAGTGATTTAAGTTATCTCTTTAGCCAAGATATCCCTTGAAGAGTCGGAAGTAGGCTAGATAACACATTATTTTGTTATAATTTTGGTGATTATGTCATTTCTCTATGATGAGTGTCAATTTAGTTCATCCTTTTCAAGGCCCCTTTTGGGTTGAAGCCATTGTTAATGAATTGGAATTACACTTCCTTGGGAAAACCCCCCCTTACCCCTTTTCTCTTTCTTTCATGGGAGATTTCTTATGCTCGCTTATCTTTTGACTTTCTAAATTCTTTCATTGGTGCTTTGTTAGCTATTGGGGTTATTCCAAAAGTGTTTTCACATAGCTAGGAGAGTGCTAGCTCTCCTAATCCATAGGAGATGCTTGATGGACATATGGATGGCTTAATTTGGGTGGATGATTGACCTTGTTTAGAGTACTAGTATGATGCATTTAACTAGAAGGTTTTTATCCTAATCAACATTATGACTAGTCCATTGGGTGCACACAATGGGGATGTCATTTGCTTGATTACGAGAAATACCTACCTCGAAGGAGGAATTCTAGGCACCTAGCCCTATGGAGTTGGACACTTGACTTGAGGATGCTTGGGTCGAGGAGTATACTTCATAGAGGTTGAGCATGGACCTAGACACATATGTTGAGAAGCATTGGCACATAATAACCACCTTGACACACATGTTGAGGCGTGTTGGGCAGAAAAGGGCATGTGATACATAACTAGAGGAGGAATACTTTAAATGAGTAACCTTGGAGAGAGTGCACCATCTTAGAGGAGGGGGCATTGAGCCCAAGGAGGATTATTCTTGGATTGTGTACTGTTACCGCTCAAACTAGCAGGGGACCTAAAGGGAATCCCTAAAGGACAAATGCGAGCCCAAGGGCAACAAATGGAGTCTTAGTCCACTGTCACCTCCGCTAAGGCTCCCTTCTATTTATGGAATTTCACCGCTGGGAGGAGTTGCGGTATGTTTGGGATCACTAATGAAGGATAAGTCAATGGATATGAGTGAGCCGAATATCCCTTTCCCAGAATTTGAAGGATAAAGATTGCTTGCTTTGTAAGCAAGGTACTATGTAATCTAGGAAAGGAGGAGAGGATTTGAGAGTTATTTTTATGGGATAAGGCTTGTGAAGGAGTTTCCCAATCCCTAAAATCCTTGTTAGAATTGGTATCTCAGATGGTTCTTGAAGGATGGTCTTTCAAAGGAGTGCGACCAGACGGGGCCAAGTGGACCCGGTCTAGGGTATGAGGAAGGAATGTAGCAACCAATGATATTCTTACCCTAGACAAGGTGGGGAAAGGATCAAAGAAAATATAATTGCTCAAGATGTTGGTTTGACCTTGGAAAGTATTAGCCTTGGGGATGGCAGGGCAAGTTGTGGTGTCGAAGCTAGGGATTGCCTTTTCTTCCAACTCCATCGTCAGAATGTCTTCGAATATGTAGGAGGGCTAGAGTAAAGGCCAACACAGGAGACCCTAGGAGATCAAATTTTTTTAGTGGTTAACTTGTCAGGAAATTGATGCGCTAGGCACCCCAATGGGACTAGACTTCGGAAAAGTTGAAAGAATAAGAGTTTTGGTGACCACCATTGGCAGATCAGTGCCTTAATCCTTGGGAGAATGGAGTCTATGTTGATTATGTGTAATGTTTCTTGGTTTCCAATCAAGGAGGCCTCAAAATTACTTCACAAACCCTCTAGGTGAAGTGAAAGCAATCTTGTAGCTTTTATACTCCAAATGCACAAGAGGAATTGCTTATCGAGGTCGAATTTTACCCCTACGATATTTCACTCACATTACATGGCCCATACATGGAGAGAACGTTATAATAGAGACAATTCCACAATATTAAGCAATAAGTGCATGCAACAATTAGCCCTAAAACAACTAAAATCCCAGTCTAGCATATATGACAAAAATTAAGAAGAATAATATCAAAATGTTGTACTTACATGCAGTAGAGTATATCCAACCATTCACAAATGACAATGGAGAAGCTCTAAGAGAAGATAGACCAACAACCATACATCAAAGTTCATCCATAAAAGCTCTAATTCATCCTCTAGAAAAAAAGTATGAAATTCTCTAAAGAGGAGAGAGATCCAATCCAAAGTGATGTTGGGAAATGATCTCAGCTCACTTGTATTTATACACAACTTAGGAGTTCGAATTAGCCTCCTTGGCTTACATAAGCCCTAAATATAAAATAGTGTTCTAATAATATAATGTTTGGTGACAAGCCCACTAAAAATAGCTCATAAGTGAAAAGATAAGCCTCTCAAGAGGTAAAATAATAATTTATACATGTTGTAGGGCCCATTAAGAGGCCTAATGAGGTCCATGGGTGCCATAATGAAGAGAAGGACCCTCAAAAGCAATGGGCAAGGGGTTGGCCCCTTGTAATAACCTGTGGTACTCCAAATAACATCCGGGGGCACACAAGTGTCCTCAAGGGTCTCCAAACAAATTGAAGATACTTGTAGGCTGCCCTGAAGGGATAGGATGATGGTGTGGGTGATGCCACATCATCTTGGAAGTCTTGGATCCATGGATTGTAATCTTCTACAGTGGAGGCCCATGGCTCTCAATGCTCACCCTACATGTCCCAATGTAGCCCTCTGGAGAATTAGGGCCCCGTATAGGGAAGCCAAACACAAGATGGAAACCATATGTAATCCTGCATAAAATCCAATGCGTCCCCTAGCCTTCCAATACAACAAGTCATTAGAGAAATCGAGTAAATGATTGTAGCTAATCATGGACCACAGGTGGGGACATCATAATGGCTTGCCCTTCCATAACGGGCTTTGAGATGTGCCAATGGCTCCTAACTCCAAATGGGGTTAACCAATAATCCTATTAGGTGGTTTGTACTTCTAAAGGGGATAATATAGTTAAGGTACATCCTTCATGAGGAGGTGGTACGTGACAAATGTGTGAATGAAGTAGGGAATGAGAAGGGGCAACCCTGGGTCACATGCTGGGGTAAAAAGGTAGCTAATAAGAGGGAAGCCCACACTTGGGTTTATAATGTGTAGGAGGGAGCAATCGTGGTACATGAGGTGCCCCAACCTTGATTTTTCCACCCTCCTTTAATACCTTTTACCTTTTTGTGATTTTCTTTGGTTAATTGCTCAGGGTTCAAGGGGTTAGACTATGATGTATAAGATATAGCAATGAATTCCCCCTTTTAAGGTGGGGCGGTTCATTTCCCACTAAGGGTCGGAACAATCTTGGGTTCCTATATGATGAGGGAGCCTCATAGAAACTGTAGGAACCAGGTTGATGGCCATGATAATGGTGTAGAGCTCATGTATTGGCTTTCGCCCATGTGCTAAATGCTTTTGTCCCGACCATATTTTGCATTTTGTCGTACTTTTCATGTTGAATGTGGCCATATATGCTTTTATCTTTCTTTTCAGCTACATCAACCTCTGGGCTTCATTCCAAGCCATGACCCAAGGTGTGGGCAAGGGGAAGGGGCGAGCTAACCCTATGTGGTCTTGTTGGAGGGATGTCGACCCAGGTGGGAGAAAAGATTGATGGGGTGATAATGAATGGAAATAGGGTAATATATGCAGATAAGGGAGCGGGACCACGCAACCAAAATCAGGGTTTCCTGTGAATTACCCTGAAACCAAATGATCAATAAAAGAGATCCCACGAGACTAGAATCCAAGGTTAATTCCTAAAAGGGATGTAGGGGAGAGAAGCACAAACTTAGCCCATACCTTTTGCTGAATCACCCCATTAATCCATGCCCAGAAGTCCATGACAAGCAAACTACAATACTCAATTTCAAAATGATAAGCCATACCTTTAGATTCGGGAGGCCCACCTTCAAACATACGATCATGGCAGATGGTCGAGGGACCACATGGATGGCTCAGGTGGCAAAGAAATGGTGCAATGATTTAGTTTATGGCTGGAAGGGGCTGCTTGCAACCGGCGGAGGATCATCTTGGAGAAAAAAATTTCTCCTAGGGATATTACCCACAAAATGGTTGGTAACATGTACCACATTGGGTTTTTGTAGAAACCAAGTATGAAGCTTGTTATCCTTGTATTGTGTATATTATCCCTGTATTGTGTATACTATAGTGCTCAATGTGGGTTTGCCTTGTTGGTTACTTGTATGGGCTTAGTTCATGTTTTTTGCTTTCCTCCCTTGCCTATTTGATGTAAAAGGAAAGCTGTTAAATTCTTTTACCCCATATCTGATTTACTTTACTTTAAAAATTTATTAAAAACCCAGAAAATATTTATCTCAAATATTTCTGAAATTATTTTCAGTCGACAAATGTAAAATTGCGTTACAAGCCAACATACTAGCTTTATAACATAATATGCCAAGATAAGCATAAATGTGTGTGACGTAGACCTAAAAAGCTGATGACTTCATATTGTTTTAGGGATCAAAATTCTCCATCAAGGCAAAGACAAGGCTTAAAAATCTCTTCAAGCATCATGATCATTGTCCATCTCAGGGAAATCCCAAAATCACACATCAAAGCAGCTCCAAGGGCCAAAAATCCAGCTGTGGGTGCCAGACATCGTCTCCATGGGTTTAAAGTGAGAAATTTGCTACCTGGTATCCCTAGTGTTAGGGCTCCATTGGGTGCAACAAGACCTCCTCAATCATACCAAGAATAACCATCCTCCTTGGAGCCCTGGATCATGGCATGCCCATCGAGTAGAGTGAAGGCCAACTTTGGGGCATGTTTTGTCCATTGATACATCAACAAAGATTCTCCATGCTAGGCAAGAGAAGCCCAATTTTCTAGCTCCTAGGGATGCTCTGGGATGCAAATTAATTGGCCAAGTCATTAAAAGGCCTAACGCTCTGCCAAAAGTGGGCAACATTGCATCTGTTATGTCATCATGCTCTCTAGAATGTAGGATATGACCTTGGAATTATGTGTAGTGGGGTGCCCTCACGACCTATAATCCTTTGGATAACCTGTCAAAATCAACTCAAAGTCAAGTGAAAGTTAAAAGTATATATGGCCACATTCAATAGGAAAAGGACCACAAAATGCAAAAGATGGTCAAGACAAAAGCATTTAGCACGTGGGCAAAAGCCAATACATGAGCTCTAAGCCTCTACCCCATTATCATTGCCATTAACCTGGTTCCTACATGTTCTATGAACCTCCTTCATCATATAAGAACCAATGATTGTTCCGACCCCTGGTCGGCAATGAATCGTCCCACCTTAAAAGGGGGAATTCACTGCTATATTGTATACATCATGCTCTGACCCCTTGAGCCCCGAGTAGTTAATCAGAGAAAATCACAAAAATGCAAAAGGTGTTAAAAGAGGGTGGAAAAATCAAGGTCGGGGCACCTCATATACCACAATTGGTCCCTCCTACACATTATAAACCCAAATATGCTTCCCACTTATTAGCTGCCCTTGTACCCCAGCATGTGACCCAGGGCTGCCCCTTTCCATTCCCTACTTCATTCGCCTATCTGTCACGTGCCAACACCTCTTGAAGGATGTACCTTGACTATATTATCCCCTTTAGAAGTAGAAAACACCTAATAGGATTACTAGTTAACCCTATTTGGAATTAGGAGGCATTGGCCCATCTCGAAGACCATTATGGAAGGAGATCATGCTTGGCTTTTGCCCACGCGCTAAATTATGTCTCGACCATCTTTTGCATTTTGATCTTATCTTCTTTCATTGGGGCCATATTATGCCTTTCCATTCTTTTATCGGCATCAACCTCTCGGGCAATGTTTTTTGGCCCTACTCAAATATGTAGATAAGAGAGAACCAAATCCCAATGAACCAATGGCAGTTGAACTCGAAGAATAGAGATAGTATCAAGGGTTTTAATGTGTTGTGGAAGGTGTTATGTAGGTAAAAGGAGAATGGACACACTATTTCAAATCTAGGTCTTCCAAGTAGTGCCCCTCCTAAACCTTAAGTGCTTTAGGGGAAGTTCCATTGGACTAGCAATAAAAATTAACCACCTTGGTAAAGTGTGAAGAAAAATTTATAGCCGATATCAGGCAATCATCTAGATCACGCTTTTCTCCATACTAAATGCCCAAAACACTAAGCCAAAGCACCAAATTGCAAAATGATCAAAGTACTTGTTGAGTGGTATCCCATCATTCAAGAGGAGTGCTGGATAGTGACAGGTATAGTTACTGTTGCAGATGGTGGACTAGCTAACATATCATCATCGTCAAGCTAATGTGTAGGGTTGTTGGCTGGTCGTATATCCCAAATAGGAGAACATTTTTCTGCTAGGGTTACCCATTTTGGTGGGTAACACCTCTCCTCTATTTTTATTTTATGCGCTAGAATAGTGTAATAAGGCCGACATGAACAAAATTGAGGAAGTGAACTATTTTCTGTTCTTTTAGAATCACATATGCGAAAATGTGAAGCATGGAGCTAGGTCCTCTAAAACAAGAACAAATACAACCTTGTCAACCTCTCTTTTTGGCCAAAATATTCCTTTTCTTCATATTTCCATTGGACCCTGAGTGATTTAAGTTATCTCTTTAGACAAGATATCCCCTGAAGAGTGGGAAGTGGTATAGGTCACACATTATTTTGTTATAATTTTGGTGACTATGTCATTTCTCTATGATGAGTGTCAATTTAGTTCATCCTTTTGATGGCTCCTTTTGGGTTGAAACCATTGTTAGTGAATTGGAATTACTCTTCCTTGGGAAAACCCCCCCTTACCCCTTTTCTATTTCTTTCATTGGAGATTTCTTATCCTCACCTATCTTTTGACCTTCTAAATTCTTTCATTGGTGCTTTGTTAGCTTTTGGGGTTATTCCAAAAGTGATTTCACATATCTAGGAGAGTGCTAGGTCTCCTAGTCCATAGGAGATGCTTGATGGAGATATGGATGGCTTAGTTTAGGTGGATGATCGACCTTGTTTAGAGTGCTAGCACGATGCATTTTCCTAGGAGGTTGTTATCCTAATCAACATTATGACTAGCCCATTGGGTGCACACAATGGGGAGGTCATTTGCTTGATTACGAGAGATACCTAGGTCGAAGGAGGAGTTCTAGGCACATAGCCCTATGGAATTTGGACACTTGACTTGAGGACGCTTGGGTCAAGGATCATACTTCATAGAGGTTGAGCATGGACCTAAACACATATGTTGAGAAGCATTGGCAGATAGTAACCACCTTGACACACATGTTGAGACGTGTTGCGCAGAAAAGGGCATGTGATACATAACTAGAGGAGGAATGCCTTAAATGAGGACACTTGGAGAGTGAAACACTATGGGAGAGGGAGTGGTGTTGGTCTAGCAATGTGTTGGAGAGTGCCCCATCTTAGAGGAGGGGGAATTGAGCCCAAGGATGATCATGCTTGGATTGTGTACTGTTTCCGCTCAAACTAGCAAGGGACCTAAAGGGAATCCCTAAAGGGCAAATGCTAGGTCAAGGGCAACAAATGGAGTCTTAGTCTACTGGCACCTCAGTTAAGGCTCCCTTCTATTTACGTAATTTCACTGATGGGAGAAGACTCAGTATGTGTGGGGTCACTAATGAAGGATAAGTCAATGGATATGAGGGACCCGAATATCCCTTTCCCAGAATTTGAAGGATAAAGATTGCTTGCTTTGGAAGCAAGGTACTAGGTAATCTAGGGAAAGGAGGAGAGGATTTGAGGGTTAGGTTTATGGGATAAGACTTGTGAAGGAGTTTCCCAATCCTTGAAATCCTTGTTATAATTGGTATCTCAGATGGTTCTTGAAGGATGGTCTTTCACAGGAGTGGGACCACACAGGGCCAAGTTGAGTCGGTCTAGGGTATGAGGAAGGAATGTAGCAAGCAATGATATTCTTACCCTAGATAAGGTGGGGAGAGGATCAAAGAAAATATAATTGCTCAAGATGTTGTTTTGACCCTGGGAAGTGCTAGCCTTGGGGATGGTAGGGCAAGTTTTGGTCCTGGAGCTAGGGCTTGGCTTTTCTCTCAACTCCACCGTCGGAATATTTTCAAATTTGGAGGAGGGCTAAAGGAAAGGCCAGCACAGGAGACCCTAGGAGATCGAATTTGTTTAGACTCTAACTTGTTGGAAAATTGATGCCCTAGGCACCCAAATGGGACTAGAGTTGGGAAAAGGTTAAAGAATAAGAGTTTTGGTGACCACCCTTGGTAGATCGATGCCTTAATCCTTGGGAGAATGGAGTCTCTGTTGATTATGTGTAATATTTCTTGGTTCCCAATCAAGGAGGCTTCAAAATTACTTCACAAACCCTCTACTTCAAGTGAAAGCCATCTTGTAGCTTTTATACTGCAAATGCAAGGGAGGAATTGGTTATCGATGTAAATTTTTAGCCCTAGGATATTTTGCTCACACTACATGGCCCATACATGGAGAGAACGTTATAATAGAGACAATTCCCAAATCATCAAAAGGCCTAATGCTCTGGCAAACGTGGCCAACAATGCATCTGCTATGTCATCATGCTCTATAGAATGTAGGATATGGCCTTGGAATTATGTGGAGTGGGTTGCCCTCAAGACCTCTAATGCGTTGGATAACTTGTCAAAATCAACTCAAAGTCAAGTGAAAGCAACCACTCATTAGAGACTAAGATCATAAATGCATCTAAGTGGACGATA
>APFE031162310.1:391153-411085 GCA_000404065.3 Pinus taeda | reverse complement strand
AAAAAATTATAATTTCTATATTAGAAAATTTTATGAAATGAGAAATTGCAATTAAGAAAAAGATAATTCTTACCTTACAAGAAATTATAAAATAGCAAATTGGTTGGAAATCAATAACTCTTATATAAAACATAAAAAACAGTAATTTCTATTGAAAAAAATCAACTTATACAACTTTTATATTTTTATTAAAATTTTGAATATAAAGATTGTTTAT
This sequence comes from Pinus taeda, assembly GCA_000404065.3. Taxonomy (NCBI): domain Eukaryota; kingdom Viridiplantae; phylum Streptophyta; class Pinopsida; order Pinales; family Pinaceae; genus Pinus; species Pinus taeda. The sequence continues at coordinate 410,868 of APFE031162310.1, read as the reverse complement.
TTAAATTTATAAAAAAAATAGAAAAAAAATATATTTAAGTATTTGTAAGATGTATAGTGTCGAAATTTTTCTGTATTGAAATTTATATAGACGAAGAGACGAATTTTTTATGTATCGTATTGAATTCGAATACGAATCCGAATTCGAATTTGGTAACTATGCATTGATATATTATCTTATCTCTCATCTAGTCATTGGTTCCTAAAATTAATAATGGGACTTTCCATGTATATAGACAACATCACTGGTAATTTAGTAGCACAATGATATATTACTTTATCTCTTATCTAGTCTCCCTTCCTTGCTTCTTACATATATTTAACATGGCATTAAAGTCATGGTGATTGTGACATAGGGAAATTTCAAATATTCATGCCAAGAAAAGGTTTTTCACGGACTTGTAGAAAGAGATAAGTTCAAATGGAAGGAAAATTAATTCATGGAGTATAGTGACTTTAAACTATAAAAATGAATAATCCATTAAAATCTCATTATAAATCTCAAATTAAGAATCTGAGACTTCACCCTAAATCTCACCTTAGTACCTCACCTGCTAGTTTGGCTCGAATTCTCTTTGCTCTGTCAAATTAAGAATCTGAGACTTCACTCTAAATCTCACCTTATTACCTCACCTGCTACTTTTGCTCGAATTCTCTTAGCTCTGTTTACCTTTTCCATCGTGAATGTAGTTATCTGTTCAACATTTACCTTTACCCGCCCTCTTATACTTCGCTCGACTCTTACCCGCAACCCTCACAACCTAACTTTACCTGCAACCTTCACTCAAGCTCATTGTTAGCATGAACTGTGTTTACCTTTGTTGGTGTGTCTCTGTAATAATGCTTACCTTCGGAGTTGGTGTGGAGTGTAATGTGCATTATGGGGTAGGTTTAGTTTAGTGGGGATGTGACACTTTTAGTTTAGTCGATAGGTTTAGGCTTCAAATTTTGTTTTTTATTTGTTTGACTTTAAAGTTTAGAAGTTAGGTTTTCAATTTTTTTTTTGAAAATGTAATGTACATGATATTGGGGACGTCCTAACTCTCGATAAAGTCCGTGATTTTTCGAGGGACGCCTGGGGTGGCCTTGAAATCCCCAAGTGCCTGATTGAGTCCAAGACCAATGGGGGAAGTGGCCTCGAAATCCCAAAATCTCGGATTTTGGGAAGTTTTCGACAAGTACCAAAGTACTTGGATTGGAAACATTATAAATTTTGGTGGAAACTGATTGTTTGAGCCATTAAATTTCAAAAGAAAAATTAGGTTGTGTTTTTAATGATGCTAAATATATTTCCAGTTTAAAAATAAGATTTAAGCACTCTTACTATCAATTTGTTTGAGAAAATATTATTTTTAAAACCAGCCGGATAGATAACACCTGAGCTAATTTTCCTTTCGAAAATGTGGAAAATCGTGACGTCCTCGACCACACTTGTCGAAAAAGGTTCAGTGACGAGAAATCCCACTTGCCTTACGTGTATCTATGGACTATTTACCCATCGTTTTCAGGAGCATTAATGTCACGCCCCTAGGCCAGAGGTAGTCTTTCAACCGCTCTTGGCGAGGTGCGGCACCACCAAACACTTTCTTTTCACCAATACTTGTGCTCATGGACTACGCCTAACCACTTATTCCTACTTCGCTTGTGATTCTCAACCAAGTATTATTCTAGTATGAACACCCATACACATTCATTATCAACAACAATTATAAACGATGAACACAATTGCACAGTATAAAGGGAGGGGCAACTCCCTGAACAATGAGTCTGCCCAACAATATATTATACAACAGTTTACAATGTACAAGTATACTTGGAAAGCCCAAGTTTCATAGTTAGTCAATTTTACAATCCAAGGCAAAACTCGATTGCCTAACTCATCGGCACCTCCAGAAGGTCGCCGCATGACTCACCAACGCTTCGTTCACCTTGTCGCACGATCGTGTTGTTTGCCCAACTCGGGTGCACCTCCAAGTCGCCACACACAGGCGTCTCCAACCGAGACACACCTTCGTCCACAACCCAACACTTCACCAAGTCACCGTGCACACTTGCACGACGGGCGGGCGCTCACCCGAGTTGCCAAGACACCCGTGTCAAGTCGTCGCACAAACCGGGCGCCACACCCATGCATGCCACAACCGTCCGTCGGGCGCCACACACCCGTGCACACCTCAACTCAACCCCCGAGCGCTCTTCCCCGCACCTTCACCCACAAACGTCCCTCACCGTGCAAACCAGCCAAAGAATGGGCGCATGTCACAGTTCCGCCTTCCTTCGACCTGCGCACTAAATCTGCGCACTCCTTTGCAGAGCGAAGGATGTAGAGCGAGTTTCTTGTTTTCAAATGAACCAACGCACAACCATATGTATATGCATGGGAGGGGAGGTCATGGCTTGCCCAGCCGACCTCACCCAAGCCCCTGATCCAATGCAAAAGCCCCTACACATGCCAAGTCGGCCTCCATACACCTCCACGCCATATAAACAAGGGAGCTCTCCCTCACTAATGTGCATATGTCATCGCATTGTTGGAGTAGCTCACGCTTTTTCTCATCGCACTTCATGCCGGAGAACGCAGGTCATTACATCCTCCTACACCTGAAGTCGTTGTCTTCCTCGACAACATACCATCCTGGTAGCCATCTACCAAGATCAAAATCTCCATATCCGAACAATCGTATCCATGATATCAACTTCTTCCACATACTGCAAACATCCCTGCAACATATGTAGAACTACCATCTCCACCATGTGTCGTCCTCATCCTGTAGTCTTCCATCAGATGCGAACACACCTGTCATGTGCTAACATGTCAACTCAACATCAACATCTCTCTGTCAACTGTCTCCTTGGCTCACCCTGATACAAACACACCTCTGCACATTGGTACCCCTCATGACTCGAACTAGTTGGGTAGCTAATCCAACCATACGCCCGACTCACAAGAATGCACATCCTTATGTCCCTATCAGTCTTTCCCTGACTTCTGCTACATCTCGGACTCATCAAGAATCTGTCCAATTCCCATGCTCAGGTCGATGGAAACTCCATCCCTTCTGCAACACGATCAAGCCATGGCCTTGTTGCATAAGAGTATACAACCCCTCCACTAGCTCATACATCTCCATGTCACAACAACATCTGCACAACATCCTTTGCTTTGACATTCCCCATAGAATGTCCATGAGTGACACATTTACACATGCTCCTGCATAATGTCCCTGCATAACTGTCATGCTCCATACTTCCAGCCTGATGTCCATGACTCTAGTTGTCCATGATGTCCAACCCACGTAGAATCCATCCCAACATCTGGTCATCTGCATCCAAGTCTACAATCTGTTATAAAGAAGCCTCCTTCCAATCCCCCTTGTAAAGTTGATGTGGTACCTCCCTATCAAGGCCTCCACACCAACCCATCTCCAAGGTTGTCTATAGAGAAAGGAGGGCCAGGAAGTTTCCTCCCTGACTCTCATCCACCCATGTATCGGATTGATGTTGTGTCCTCAAGTATCTGTGCACAACCTCAGTCTCCCCACATGTACATCCAAGCTCCTTGAGCTTGTCCTTCGTCAACTAAAAGTCATATATGCCCATAGCATACATGCAAAAATCCACTATGCCAGCAGGATCTCTACCCTCATAATCCTCATCAACCACTACCTATGAAGTAGTATCCGAACTCCCTTCTTTTGAAACTCTATTGTGAAGATCATCAGTAGAAGATGTCTTTGTCAAGTGCTCTAAGGTTTGTGAGATTGCCTTCTCACTTTCTTCATTCTTTCACGCTCTTGCAACGAGGTCAATCAACTTCCCCTCCTTCGTTGTTTGAGTCATACTACCAACTCCTCTTTGCTCCACATCCTCATGCTTCACATTCGGATCTTTGGGATACAAAGTCATAGAATTCATTCTCGGCCTATACCCCGAGAAACTCCTTCTATTCATCGACACCATCATGGTTCTTCCCTCAGCTGTGATCAAGAGAATGTCCCGCTCCACCGTCGGTATGGCTTGTGCAAGCTTCATGAAATATTTCCCCAGCACCATAGAGTGATCATCTATGTCCACAATCCTCAAGTCCAACTTCCCAAACCACGATCCCACTCTCACCTGAGTGTTCTCCATCACACCAACAACATCTTTCATGGTAGAGTTGACTGCTTTGAAAGCACTCCATTCCCTCTCCATCTTTGATTTCTTCCCAAAAGACTTTGTTGCTTTCCTGCTCAAGAAGCTATGAGTAGCCCCCGTATCCACCAAAGCTGCAAATCTCTTGCCTTTCACAGTCACTTGCACAAAACTCAGCTTCAAGGCATCACCTCCTTCTATCCGCTTTATCTTGTGTCTTATATCAGCAACCTTCTTCAAGAATTCGGCCTTAGAAGTGACAATTGGCTCATCCTCCAATTTGACATTCTTCTTAAGGTACTTCACTTCCTTGCTTGGCTCTTTTAGGTAACCCGATGCTGGTCTAGCTTGATTTCCCTCAAGCTTGTCTTTCATCGACCTCTCCTCAAGTGCACCAACCAAGTGTCCATTGACTACCCTCGTAGAATTAAGCTTCCGGACATCCTCTAGATTGTCTCGGTAGTGAGTCCCTAGCCTATAAATGTAGTCGAGCTCTTCCTGCTCAATCAAAATGACCGTCTTACCGAGAAGCTTCTTCTTTATCTCTTTCTCAATCTGCTTGATTTCGGCTTCCACCATGGCACTTTTCTTCCTTAAGCTGGTTCTTTCATCCAAGAGCTCTTGATGACCAAGACCACTTCGTTGGATCTCCTCATCAAGTTCCTTGAGTTCAACATCTGTCGTACCTTTGCATTGGCTTTTGAGTTCTTCAAGTTCCCTCCTTATTTTCGAACAGTTTTCCCGAACCTTCATGTTCTCAGCCTTCATCGAACCCCAGTTAGAACTCCATCGACCCATCTGTTCCTAACCTTTGTACTGGAAGACTTCACCTGCATCATGGCTAGATTTACCTGTCATAGGTTCATCCACCATCTTGCCTTTTAGCCTTCTCCACGGTCCTTGCATGACATGAAGCAGCCCTTGTTCCACTTGAGTGTGAAACCAACTTCCTTCACCTGCAAGTACATGTCACTACTATCACTTCTTCATTGACCTGGCCATCAGCGTGCTCTGACACCAACTGTCACGCCCCTAGGCCAGCGGTAGTCTTCAACCACTGTTGGCGAGGTGTGGTACCACGGAACACTTTCTTTTCACCAATACTTGTGCTCATCGACTACGCCTAACCACTTATTCCTACTTAGCTTGTGATTCTCAACCAAGTATTATTCTTTATCCTTTATACCAGTGAACACCCATACACATTCATTATCAACAGCAATTATAAACGATGAACACAATTGCACAGTATAAAGGGAGGGGCAACTCCCTGAACAATGAGTCTGCCCAACAATATATTATACAACAGTTTACAATGTACAAGTATACTTGGAAAGCCCAAGTTTCATACTTCGTCAATTTTACAATCCAAATCAAAACTCGGTTGCCTAACTCGTTGGCACTTCCGAATGGTCGCCACATGACTCACCAATGCTTCGTTCACCTTGTCGCACGATCGTGTTGTTTTCCCAACTCAGGAGTCGCCACACACGGGCGCCTCCAACCGAGACACACCTTCGTCCACAACCCAACACTTCACCAAGTCACCGTGCACACTTGCACGATGGGCGGGCGCTCGTCCGAGTCGCCAAGACACTTGTGCCAAGTTGTCGCACAAACCTTCGTACAAACTGGGCGCCACACCCGTGCACGCCACAACCATCCATCGGGCGCCATACACCCGTGCACACCTCAACTCAACCTTCGGGCGCCCCTGCCCGCACCTTCACCCACAAACGTGCCTCACCGTGCAAACCAACCCAAGAATGGGCGCATGTCACAACTGCGCCTTCCTTCAACCTGCGCACTCCTTCCTTTGTAGAGCGAATGATGTGGAGCGAGTTTCTTGTTTTCAAATGAACAAACTCACAACCATATGTATATGCGTGGGAGGGAAGGTCATGGTTTGCGTAGCAAATCTCACCAAGCCCTTGCTCCAACACAAAAAGCCCTACACATACCAAATCGGCCTCCATACACCTCCACGCAATATAAACAAGGGAGCTCTCCCTTACTAATGGGCATAAGTCATCGCATTGTTGGAGTAGCTCGCACTTTTTCTCATCACACTTCATGCAGGAGAACGCAGGTCGTTACAGTTAGGTTGCTGATAAAGTAATCTGAGAAGCGGAGAACCGAGTAAGTGAATTGCCGAGTAGACTAGCACGACATGGCATATAGTTATGGACCTCGGTTTGTTCTCACTTGTGAATTGCTGACTAGTCTAGCACCACAGGGCATATACTCAAGTTTATTCTCCCACTAAATGAACTGCTGAGCAGGACCCGCCATATACTTCTGTTACATCCGTTTCTGAGTGGCTTTCTAATAGAGATGTCTGCCACCAAAATCACAACCATGTGAAAAGGGTCGTCTTCGTCGCCGAGCCAACGGGAAAATAGCGATGCAGCCACCATGGAGGCTACCAACCTCATCTTACTCTCGGTTTCACGTTCTCCGTACTTCAGGTCAACAAATTATTGGATATATGGAGAATCGAGAAGTGAATTGCCGGGTAGTATTAGCAAAACACGGATAATAGAGTAGGTTGACAATCACTTCATATTGTTTTGGGACTTTCATTGGATACGCACAGAATGTTCCAAATGAATGGCCAAGTATTAGCTGGAATTCTTATTTTGGTCGTAGAATGAGAATATCTCTCCTGATCGTTAAATTATTTCCAAACTCTATATTAAACATAAATTCGGAAACCAAAAAGACAAGAGAGTTTAGTAAAGAAATAGCCAATAAAACGTGATAATTTAAGATTAAGGTTAAAAAATAAACAAACAATGACTTCGTGAAAAATAAAAAAATAGAGGGTGAAGCAATTCAGGTATAATACAATTCTGTGCAAGCATTCAAAGCCATCTGGAACGACCATCAAGGCTTTTCCTATTCTTCCATTGTCCAGGCAGAAAGGATTCCATGTTGATTCTACTTACTTTCAGATATTTGTTTTAGTTTGTTTAAAATATTATCAATCATATATATATAATGTACAGCTTAGTTGGTTTACTTTAATTTTTTGAGGATTTAGGTTCCAGTCACATGGACACGGATTTTGGAGGGAAGTCACTTTAAACCGTTTAATTATTTAAAAATAATTAAAAATTGGTAGTGTGATTAATATTTTCAAAATCAGGTACAATGGGATTGTGAGTATTAAATAAAAATTTTAATTTTTTCATTTTCAATTTTTGAAAAATGATAAACTTTTTCATTTGTTTTAGGAATTAACTCATTAAACTTTTTTCTTATTTTTTTACTCTTTGATTTTAAAATAACACCTAGGAATAATATTTATTGTAAAAAAATTATAAATAATAATCCATTAAAAAAACATATGAATGTATTATAGTTGCCAATCATTTAATGAAGGTTACTTTAATAACATCTGGTGTAGGTTACCTTAATTACATGAGCGAGATAAGCAAGTTAAACTTATACTTAATTAAATTCTGTATGCTAGTGTAACCTCCTCAACCAATTTTTTTTTTTTTTTACCTGAGCAATAATAATTACTTTCCCTATTTACTCTGTTTATCAAGGTTAAATTTCCTAAAAACATAATATATACATAATTCCATTTATCTTGCTGTGGTGGAAGAACATTATACTCGGGGTTCATTACGTTTAAACTCTGTTTATCAAGGTTAAATTTCCTAAAAACATAATATATACATAATTCCATTTATCTTGCTGTGTTGGAAGAACATTATACTCGGGGTTCATTACGTTTATGTGACCCTCAATTATAGTCGCATATAACTTATGGTTTTCAGCTTTACAATAAGAGGGTATCCAAGTTGTCTCAAGATCACTCCACCGTGGGCCATTTCACAATTTAGTGTCCTGGGATGTGTGTTACTAGTTGGTTACATCGATTACTTCCGCAATATATACTTAATATATTTAATAGAGGACTGTTAATTTGTGGTCACGGTTTTTTTTACTATGGATTGGATTTGCAGCCTGGAACATGGAACATGGGACATATTAGTAGATTTATTTCAAGTATAGATTTAATTTGAGTGGAGAGAATTTTTTTTTTATTTTTATTTTTTTTGAAGTATAAAATATTAAGTACATATCTAACTCAAGCTGTAGATTAAATTTCTTAATAAAGTACTTATTTTTTATTGTTTAAATGGTATGTTTTTTTGCCAAAATACATTACATATAAACCCATATAAATATTTTAATCATATTTTTTTTTTGTGATATATACATTATTTTCAAAAACTATATATAATATAAATGTCATGGATATTAAAATATTTTGTATAACATGTCCATATAGATATTTTATCATGTAAATTAAAATGATTTTTTTTACTAATATATTTCTAATTATATGTCCGTTTATTATAGTAGTAAAATATTTTATGATAAAGCCACATTGATATATTTTTTTATACAATATTAAAATATTTTTTTTTAAAAAATGTACTTTTTTTAAATAGATATATATATGAAGTACATAGGGACATAAATATTTAAATATTTCTGAAAGGTATAAGATTTAAACATTTTACTCACACATTTTTTATTTTGAATTACTTTACATTCACCATTTTTATTATAGCTGACATTATTTTTCAATTTAGAGCATAATGGATTGACATAGAGACTTACACATCCAGCCTCTATATTCAAAAATAAACCTCACAACTAAATAATTTGAATCATTCACTAACTAACTAACGGTAAGTTGTAACCTCTAAACATAGTTAATCGTTGATGGTCAACCCTTTTTGAAGTCTATGTAACTTTCTTTCAAAATATTTTAATCAATAATGCTCAAGTCATGGTATATTATGATGGTATGTTTATTGCAACTCCACCGATTCACAATTCATTTATGTTCGAACATTAAACAAAATGAGTAGTTGAACTTTATTCTAAACTCATGGAATTCGACACCACTTGATCCATTGCACACCTTGACTAGGGTTACAATCAATGATAGAGGGTGTTTAATTACTTTTGGCAACTAACCATCCTCCCCTATGCTCCCTCTGATTTCATTCCTCCCTTCACTAGCTAACAACAGAGCTCTGCAATCCTTATGCACGTTATTTGAATAGGGTTTCCAGTGTTTTCTTAGTGAAATCCTCGGGTCTATATTTCAAGCTTTTCTCGACAGCAAAAGCTAACCAGCCTGCCATAGGGCATTAAATCACTGTTTACTGCATGCCCTTTAACTTTATAACACACTTTATTATTTTTCATTTATCTCAGTATGCTCCCCGATGTGTTATAAAGTTAAAGGGCATGCAGCTAACCAGTCATTTAATGCCCTATGGCAAGCTGGTTAGCTCTTGCCTTTCTCGACTAGTAGTCATTACAATTCTTATTTGAAATGGTTTCTAATAGAAGGGGAGTATTAGGAAACATGAATTTTATTTTTTGCATGTATTTAAATAAAATTAATGTTTAATGAAGCATTTCACAACCTCATCCTTTAGTCTCTTTCAATTTTCACATCAACTCTAATAATATAGTTTTATGTTACACCTTTGTCTTTTTATCTTATGGCACTATTAACATAGTATTGTATGTTATTATTACTTATTTGATATTTCAATTTTCCTTGAACAATATTTGCAGTTAATCTCATAATTTCCAGGTCAGTCTTCACAATATATTTCTTTTTACATTATTTATAATACTCTTATAGGTAAGCGGGACCCAATCTTTTTACGGGACCTGTTGTTCACGTTATTGGAGTATCTAGATGTTTTTATTCATCTAAGAAACAAGGACTACAACAAATATGGACTCTCATTTATTTGTTGGAATTAACCTGTTTCAGTTCTAATTATCAATGCCACTTGTAAAACCAAAATTTTCAGAGAAACACAATAATTCTATTTTTTTTTAGCATATTGGTACTTTCCTTCGAGTCGATCAACATTTTCATAGCTAATTGTTAAATTACAAATTATTTGATGAGAAAGTTACACCATTTCGGTTAACCAATTCTTCACTATAACTCATAACTATGAAAAATATGCACACTACGACAATTATAAAAATAATTTATGTTATGGAATTCAACCATACAAAATACTTATCTCTTTTTAGGTTTACGATGCTACCAAATTAATGAGGAGAAAAGAATGTTCCACTTGACCAAGGAGTTCATGTAGTATCTACCAATATTCCTCTAAGCCTGTTTATTTCTAGAATGGTTCTTTAGAAATGGATCTAAATAGGTCTAACTAAAACCTTTTGACCACACTAGGTTTGTCTAGCCTTTTTATTGACTTTACAAGTCTAAAAGGTAATTCCACTGGCCATCTAGCTCAAGAATCCATTTCTCTCGCAGTGCCCTACCCCTCCTCAATAATGTTGTGTTTGAGGAAGCAATTTAATTTCCTCTCTTGCCTTATTTGCACCCTTTTTTTACCAAAGATATTTTTATCTCTATGGAGAGGATTAATGGTCTTAATTGTTTGGTCAGTGAGGTCTCACTTTTCATATTTTCACTACAAAAATTCTTTGGCAAGCCATAATCGAATTAAAATTAAAATCAAAATTAATCATTCATGTTTATTATTTATCCCTATCATGCGGTGCACTAATTACTACTGCAAATATAAATAAACAATATTTACGAATTATACGTTTCCCTCTTCTTGAGCGACACATTGTCTCGGATGTTTATTTTTCCTCTATAGATAGGCTGCAAGATGCTTGTTGACATGAAATTCTCATTTTCATAGGTAGCCTCTCCTAAATAAGGTGCCTCCATTTCACTTTATCCTGAGTGATTATTTTCTTTTGTAGCACAATTTCTCTCTATCTGATAATGTACATGAATAATTTGTTAGGAATACCGTATCTGGTTCAACCTACATCCTCAGTTAATATGCATTTCGTTAATTTCCATAGTCATTCCTTACGAACATATGTGTTTATAATCACTGCAAATTTTGTTACTAGCATCATTGACTATATTATTTATTTATTTTTCTTGTACCTAATAAGTCTCATCAGTATACATCACAACACAACAAGGGATAACACTCACACTCATTGGGAGTTAACATCATTATATTAAGATTATCAACCATAGTGTTACATTCCTTTCAAGGACTATGCTAATCAACAAAGGTCCCATTAAATGGTTTTACTGCACATTTTCAATCCATGGAAGCATTAGAGGAAATTTTAGCCTAAAAGTGGCCTCCTAAGGAAAAATAGTAAAATAATAGTTAAAAAATTAAAATTATAGTTAAAACAATAAAATAAAGCTATGAATTTTGGATGGAAAGAAAAAAAAAACTACTTTTGTACTTGTATTTTTGGCTTACCTCCTTATCAGTTTACCCAAAATTCAAGTGTAGACACTCACTGAATATGAAATTAAATTTCACATCCAACGAGTCACCATTATTTATACTTTTGAGAAGACCCATGTTCATAAAAATTAAAGATACATTAAAAAGGTGTGTTCACCATGCTTTTTTAATGTATCTTCAATTTTTAACAATGTGGGTCTTCTCAAAAGTATGCATAATGGGTACTTGCTGGATGTATAATTGAATTCCGCATCCAAAGAGTGTCCACACTTGAAATTTGGGCAAACCTATAAGGAGACAAGCTAAAAATACAAGTAAAAAAAAAAATAGATTTTCATCTTTTCCCTCCAAAATATTTACATGTAGCTCTTTCTAAATTTAAAGGATTTTAATTGGCTTACATATTATGACATGGAAATTACATGAAAATTTTGTTGGCACTTTTAGGTTGAAATTTCCTCTAATGACTTAAAAAAAAAAAAAAAACATTTTGTTCTTCATTTATGATGGATTGCAACTTCTATGCTTTAATTTGAAATGTTATATATGTATGAGTCATGTATGAGTCACATTAAGGATTACTTCCATTTCCTACCATGTTAAGGTGGTTATTTTGTTGTCTAGTTGTTCTAGGTAGACTTAGTTATGTCTAACTTTGTTACTCACTACTTCCTTCAACACATAACTGGGAATTCACTTTGCAACATTGCTACAATTTCGGCCCTCTATCATCCTATTAATAAAATTATATGAAATTTTTCTTCCCTATACATTTAGGGAATTTCATTCTTTTGTGTTCATATGCATATTAATGTTTTTAGACCCAACCATGTTAATATAATTTTGTTCCTTTGTTATATATCAATTCTCAATATGCCATTTACTTCATTCATTAAACAAGTTACTCAATTCATTTGACTTATAGGTCCTTTAGAAATGTTAATAAAAAATAATATTTCCCAACACGAGAATAATAATTCATTTTACAGTACTCATACTACTAAATTACAAAGTAATGTTAGTAGTCATACTAGAATTCATTCTCAAATAGGTATCTTGGGAAAAAACGTCATGACATTTTCTTTGAGCATCAGATTTGAATTCCTTAAAAAGTAAGTGAAAGTACATGAACTTTAGTATTTTGGGAAGGATTTTCAGCATTGAAGGTTGAAATAACAGCACTTGGAATCCCATACAAGTTTTCTCTACTGAACCAATCCAATCTTGAGGTCATCATTGGAGATTTTTCATAAATTTAGCTTGAAGAATCAAATTTGGGTCTATCTAGTGGGGTTGGAAAGAAGACACAGAGGGCTACTGCAAAACAGAATTTTAGAACTTGGGAGGGAAAATCATAGAGTTGCAGTACTTTCAAGTTCATCCTTATCAACAAACTCAAACTTAAAAGGTGTGTATTTTTAAATTGGCATAAGTTTTGTTTGAAAAATTAGTTTGAAGTGATTCAAAGGAAACCTAAGTCTTTGGAGAATGCATTCATGGTGGTAAGAAAAGGTGAGAGAAAAATTATGGCAACAAATAGGTCTACCACTCACAACTATAAGGATGGAAGTGTTGTCTCTCCTAGCCTCCCACAACCTACAAGGTCAACACCACCAAAAATGGAGGAAAAATGAGTGAAAGAAAAAAAATTATAGTTGTGATAAAAAGCACACTAAACATAAAAAGTGTGCGGAGAATAAATTATTTTACAAATATTGTGAAGAAAAGGAATAAAATGAATACGAAACATCAAAAGTAGAATATATACAATAGGAACCAACCCCAAGGATTGAAAATGAATAAATGAATCGAACCATATTTTGCAATCCATTGGCAAAAATTACAACTCCTCAAAGACTCAGTAAAGAAGGATATATCAAGAAAAAAAGGCAATAATGCTCATTGATTCAAGTAGTACCCATAATTTTATTGATTGTAAGATAGCCAAGGGTTTGAATTGCTTTATATATCTAGCATCAGAATTTCAAGTGATGGTTGCAAATGGAGGAACTATAATTTTCTCATGGACGTTTCATAATATGAATATAACCAATGGTGAATATGTATTTAATAGTTCAATTCTTGAATACTTTGGATTACATGTATCGATCTTGTAGGTTTATTACATGAATTGATCACTTAAGTTCAGCGACATGCATCTATGCGTATGTGTAGTTGATTTGGCATTGCTTATGGACATTGTTGGTTGTGTGTGGCAATGTATACATTGTATTAATGGTTTTTGTCATGCACGAGGTCATGGTTTGTGTACTTGATATGGTTATGCATTGATGACTTGACTCTATCTAGAAGGATGCATATATGGTTTGGTACTCATGTGTTATACATCTATAGGCAGTTGTCATGAATGTATGGTCTTGGTTATAGTTATGCATGAATAGTAGGTCAAAAATGCCTTGTGAATTCATTCTATCCAATTTAGGTCATGAGGGTGTTATTGGTGTGTTATGATGCTAATGTGTTGAATGAGGTAAAGTAGGAGATGAATATCATCAAAGTGGTGTTGCAACACTAGACCTCGAGGCAAGAGCATGTTGTCATACACATTTGTACTTTGGGTATGCATGTATGTAGGTTAAGGACTGTTATATGCATTAGTGTTATATACATTAGGTTATGCACATGTCTTTTGATCTTATGGTTACATACATGATAGCTGATAGTTGATTAGCATAGTCATATGCACATGATTCAAATATTAAAGAATGATAATAAAATGTGGTTTTAAGAATTACTATTATTGGTTATGTTAGATAACTTGATGATTATGTTATAAGATATGTCCTTGATGAGTATGTTATAGGTTAACTTGTTGACTTGTTGTTGCTATATGACAGTTAGCTTCACGATTAGGTTTTACATTTTTGATGAGCATGATATATAGCTTATTGTTGTTATGTGTTATTAACTCGATGATTAGAGTTATTTCATTGAGATCTTGATGTTGTAAGTTGGATTAGTCATATGCATGATGGTTATTTTGATTACATTGAAGATCTTGATGTTATATGTATCGTGTTAACCTGGTTTGACCTATGGAGATGGTTACGGTTGCGATAATCATGTATGAGTTGACATATTTGTGATATGGTGTTGTAATAATCTAAATTGACTGTACATATGTGATTGTTATGCATGAATGACAAATGATTATGAGCATATGGTGTGAACATGTTAGTTAGTTACTGTTATGGATATCATCATTTATGTTTGCGTTGATATTTTGTGAAGTTATATCATGCTAATCTGGATTGATTGTGCAGAGAAGAAAGCCTCCCCTCATATACACTAAGGTATGAGTTTCTTATGTCGTATATTTCGTGCTTGGCTGTTTGATTATGAAATCTATTTCGTGTTCAAGTGTTTGGTGCCTAGTTGATTTATTTCACATGTTATGTTCGCAAGTTGGTTGAATGTTTCATGAGTTTCATAATATGAGTATGCGTTCCAATGATCTTGCTTTAGGATGGTTTTACTAACACATATTTTTTGAGACAGTTGAAATGTACTTGAGTATAGTAGGTTATAGTTGTAGAACTATGTCCAATGACTATAAGTTGACTATGTATTATGACATGATTTGTTATAAAAGTTGATTTCAAATTGATAGATATGATTTACTTGATATTTGGAACATGTAGCTGACATGTGTGAGTAGTTGCAGGGAACATACTTGGTATTAGCGTGATGAGGTAATAATTGATGTGTCTATATAACTAACAGTTGCGTGACGTGACAATATATAGTAAGACTCATTTGCAACAAGGTAAAGGTAAAAGAAAGGAATTAGGTAAGAAATCTCTGGGCTATGTTTAGAAACCCTAATTTCAAATGAATGAGTGGTTTGCATACATGGAGTCTTATTAAACTTGATTTTGTTTGAAATTATGTGTATATGTGCTAGATTCATGAACATGTACTTGACAGGTATATTAGCCAGTCTTTAAAGCAGGTGGATATGTCAAAGGATTGGAGTGGATTGAGAGATGGTGTGGAAGTGTTCAATTGAAAGCAACATGCCTCACACAACAAGATAAGTTAACTAATGTATTGTTATGTTTATTTATAGATTCAGAGTTATGTTTTTATGGAAATATGATGCAGGGGATTGCATCACAAAGAGATGTTTCCATGAAATCTTGAAGAAGGCTCTGATTGAGTTTCCCTGGGAACCATGGGGATTGAGTGAAGGTGTTTCTTGTTAGTCTTGTGCTTTTTATCTTTTTTTATTTTCTTGCGCTTGATTTGAAACTTTATTTATCTCTAGAGTATGGCCATACCACTTCATTTTTGGAGTTGTCTTGTTATTTGTTTTTAGCTTTTCTTGTTGTTTTTGTTTTTGTTTATGCCTTTTATGTTTTGAGTATGGGGAATTGGTTGGGAAAGACAAAAAATTGATGGAGCTCAGGGAGAGTTGTGTGGTACCCAACGGGTAATGTAAGACATGGATGAATCTCGGTGTATGAGTAAGTGCAACAGAAGGTAATACTATGACAGTCAGTTGGACTGGTTGGGTCCACTATGGTAAATGGATGATGACAAAGAAATAATGGGAAAATAAATCAAGAAAAGGTAAAGTAAATGGATCTAAGGTGTTGGATGCCTTGGCTATGTTGGGACTATTGTTCTTAATATTGCACGTGTTGCGTGAGTAAAGGGATTTATCTTAAAGCTTCACCTTGAGATGTGGTAATTATTTTATAATCATGATTATGTGGATGCTTATATATGTATACATGTAGGTGCTTATGTATGTCATGTTTTACAGGGTTGTCATGGATCATGATTATTACGCTAACATTTATGTGTACACATATATGTGTATGTATGTCATGTTTATATATATGTATGTACCTATATCCATGTCAATGTATAAAAAGGTTTCCATCGATTGTTCTTGTGGAGGTTTGATTACTAACACAGGTGAATGACATCAAGATGTTCCTAGTCTTACGAGGAATCAATCGAGAAGAGTAGTCATGAAAAATATACAAGGTCAGTATCATGTGTTTATGAGTTGATATTATGTGATTATATTATGTCTATGTTATGGACAAGTTATACCGAGGGATACATTAACAAAGTGAAAGAAGTGTGGTCTGCGACATGCTGGGATAAGCATGGATAAGACACTAGAAGCAAGCTTACTTGGTAAAGAGTCAATGTGGTTTTGGATGTGTGGTCCTGGTATGCTCTTATACCAATAGGTGTCATATTTCATGATTGACTTGATGAGCTCTGTAATATGTTCATACCTTTCTTGTTGCAAAGGTTTTCCATATTGTCAAAAAATCAAAAAATTTAGAAAATGTAAAGAGGGTATACCCTAAAGAAAAATCAAAGGGTAAAAAGAATAAAATGGTCAAGAAATGAGAAGAAATGAACCCCAATCAAAAAATAGATCAGGAAAGTGTGCAAATCTAAATGCCACTACTTCTTCATTTTCTGTAATAAAAAATTGTGTGCAGCTTGTCAGTCATGCCACAATTCATGATTAACCAAATAGCTTAAGCTTGACTAGTTCATATTTAAATTTCATGTTTTAGAGATAGTGAATAAATATCTGACCAAACAGTGTAAACTTGGCAGATAAGTAGATATGTGGAGTAAATAAGAAGGAGCTCAACAGTTTAATCTGAGCCCTTGGATGTAATAAATGTAGTCTTAGGTAGGCTTTCCATGTAAAAGAAAAGAGGATTGATAAGGGTTTGTCAGTCTAAGTGCACCCAAATACAGAAGAAAAAATGTCAGGCTAAAGTAGGTAGGGTAGGTAGATGATGTTGCAGAATTACTTGTGATGGATAATGTCTCTAAATGTGTTAATTTTTTACTTTTATCACAAGTGCAAGGTAGACATTACACTTGATGCAGCTCAAGCAAGACAAAGTCAAGTAACTAATTTCCATGCACATTTTTCCCTAAAGATTTCACTAATTTCCCCTAACGTATTCAAGTCTTTCAAAATTAAAGGGGTTCAGAGCATTTCTTTGACTTTTGGAGGGACCGGACCCTCGGCCCAATGATTTAAAAGCCTAAGTACTCAAAATCATCCACAAATCATTCATTTCATTTCACAAAGTTTTTCCTAAGAAAATTCCTACTTTATTTAGGAAAATACACAATATCACCTAAAAAACCCCTTTTTCACTTTAGCGTAAGTTGAATATACTCTTTAATGTTTTATTTATGCTTATTTCCATGTCATATTAACTTTAACACATATTATATAAATGTCGCCCTATTTTACCCTTTACCCCTATTATTTAATTATGCATAAATCCCCAAAATCTTATATAATCCTGCCTCGGTTAACTATAACCATAAGTATGCATCAAAAGGATTAATTGGAATTAATTAACCCTTAAGGTTAATTAAGAACCACTCCCCCAACTAATCACACAGCCCCCGATGCGATTTAAATATTCTGTCAGGCTCGCTACAGTTAAAGCCCCGTCATATCCCTTGCCCATCCGTCATCCGATTACTCCCTAATCATCCAACAGTCGATGTTAATATTGCGCCCCACTTGTGACCGTGCTTTAACTTTTGATCACCAGGCGATTTTCCACCCGTACCTCCGCCACGCATCATCCATTCAATATGATTGCGTGCTCCCCACCCAAAACTACTTAACTCCAAAAGCGATGTGATTGCGTACTACTTACCACCCTCCACAAACGACAAAACATCATTTCTCTACATGCATCATCCACCCGATAAACCCAAAATCCCCGCCAATCTCTGTTCTGTTAAATAAAATGAAAAAGGGTCATTTTCACTATTATATGCTGTGACCCATGCTCTCATGCAAAACAACATCCCAGTCCCAGGGTCCCGGGGCGACGGGGCTGTCACCCTCTCAGGCATCCCCTTTCAAGTCCCTTGGAAGGGGGCGCCTGAGAGGGTGAGAGCCCCATCGGCCCGGGACCCTGCCGCATCACGAGGTGTTGTCGGCGAGTCGGGTTGTTTGGGAATGCAGCCCTAATTCGGTGGTAAATTTCGTCCAAGGCTAAATACGGGCGAGAGACCGATAGCGAACAAGTACTGTGAGGGAAAGATGAAAAGAACATCCCAGTCAACTGTACGAGCTTTCAAACCACCACCTGCTTAGGAAACCTGCAACGACGCAGCCCAGAACCTTCTATCCTTCAGTATTGGTACTGTTCACCTCCTTGATACCGGTATTTATCCAATTTACACTCAAACCCTATAATTTTGGTTTCTATTGAAAATTCTACAAGAAAGGGCCAAATTCAGTTTTAATCCAAGTCTGTGTTCGCCATATAAATTCCTCAGCCTACTTTCTTGCTTATTTTCCAGAAAATTCTCCCAATTCCATTTTTGAATCCACAAAAACCAAAGATGGAAACCCATATAGCCCTGAATGTATCACCCATGAATGCTCCCCACAAAGACTTAGATTATCTACATCTGGCCGATAAAAAATTTCAGATAAAAGACCTATCTGGTGATAAAAACTATCTTCAGATTTTCTGCGAAGCCAGAGATAGTTATCTAAATAAGTCTGACATTTTTGGACTATGGGAATTGAACCTTCGCATGTATTTCCTCCCCTCAATCCATGTTTTCCTAGACATAATTTATCAATCTTTTGCTAATTATGATCCTAACCGAAGAGCTATTATATCCCCAAGCCAAACAGTCCTTTTTCCCATAACTGCTCAATCCATCAATTAAATGTTGCAGTTCCACTCCAGTCATCCCCTCACTCCTATTTCCATGGGGTACTTACTTGAAAAATCCTCTCAGTTATCTCGATCAAAAGTAAACCGTATTACTCAAACCTTCATGTTACCAAAGCCCCAGCCCAAAGGTCCACCTCCTTATCTGCAAGCTTGCTTCACTAAAAGTGGAATGCTCATTGTTGATATGATATCCCTGATAATGGGATTTAACTCTAGTGAATATGTTCATGATATCTCCCCAGTGCTACTATCAATCTTTACTCTAGGACAAACCCCTGCTATCAGATGTGACTATGCCTCCTATATTGCTGATGAGCCCCAAAAATGTACAATTATTTGGGCTCATTCAACTTCCTAATTTGGCTTAGTCCACCATTCTCATTTGTTTATTGCATGTTTTTGATTATTTTTATGTTAATAGAGTGAATTTGGTTAGTCATTATGCCAACAAGTCTAATGGGTGCTTTTTGTAGCCTTGTTGGTCAACTTGGAGACAAAATTGAAGGTCTTAATGAGCACTTGGTAGCCAAATTCGTGGGAGA
>APFE031162310.1:337971-383904 GCA_000404065.3 Pinus taeda | reverse complement strand
ATGATAGAAGACAAAAAGGTGTTGCTGGTAAAGGTGGACACTTTGAAGAATACTGCAGATGCATTGACAAAATCTGTGAGCTCTAAGAAGTTCTCTTGGTGTAGAGAAACAATGGGCGTTTGAGGGATGGAAAAATGACTAAGCTCTCTTGTGGCCCCCTGTGGAAAGAAAACAACAAGTGGGAGATTGGTGGGTTATGTTATATTCTTTCTACCCCAGGAAATTTTTTTTTGGACCCTATATTAGGTTGGGCGAACCTACCTATGGTTTTTGGTCCATGGTTTTGGACACGATGGTTTTCAATCCATGGTATTGGATGCTTCGGAATGTATAAATATGTATTGTAGCATTGAAAGGAACACAATGAAAAATCAAGCTGGTAGTCCTGGTTTTGGGATCCAGTGGGAAATCTCTGTGTATATGTGTTTTATGTTTTATGCTCTCGCAATGTTTGTTTTTCTATAATTTAGAATTCACATGCAGGTAATTTTTGTACAAGGTTAAAACCTACAAAAACCCTTGACCTGGATTCTTTTGGGCAGGTACCATCAAGTTGCCTCAAAAATCAGGAATTAGTACATCCACTGCTGGAACCTCTCAATAGCCTCCTCAGGAAGTCAACATACCAGCTTCAGGAACATCCAAAGGCAAATAAATAGAGCCCACAAAATAGCCTACAATGTCAAATCATCCTGAAATTTCCAAAGAATAGGGCCAAGTGCCAACTCCTCCAACTCGAACCAATATAGTAGAAAGTCCAGCTTTGCAAACTCCTTTAAATAAGGAAATAAACAAAAAGAGGGATAAGGAAACCGCCACCCCTGCCAGTGGACCTTCAGGATAGCCAGGGGAAAAAAGGAAAAAATTGAACTCTGTGTCAGAAGATAAAATAGTTGAAGAGACTATAGACAACCAAAGAGAAGAAAGAGTAGTAAGCCAACAAACTTTTCCCTTGGGAGGAGCATCCACTAGCTCACAAGGAAAGACCTAAAAAGACAACACAGTGTAGAAGTATCAACCCACAGGCCACAAATTAAAGAGGCCTTAGATATCAAGAAGACATTCACATAAATAAAGGCCGGGAACGACCCCGTGAGGCTTCAAATGTACAGTCAATATTTAAAAATGGCCCCCACGAATCAGCAAAGACTAATGTCCGCCTATGACATTAAAGAGGGCAAGATGATAATGAGTTATTTCAATCCAAAGGTGCAACAACCTCAGTCAGCAACAAATCACATCAGAACTAACCTGGAGGTCTTAGCCAAGGATATTCATCCTATGGATCAAATTGAACTTCACAAACAAACTTGAGAAATGGTATGTTCCACATTGGTTGGTAAATCAATGATGGCACAAAAACTACAAAATTCCTTCGATAATACAAGTGCTCAACTACATTTGGAGAAAGCCTCCTCCCTCGCCAAGGATAACAGAATAAAATCATTAGAAGAAATCATCATTGGATTAGGACATGATCCCAATGATGCTAAATGTATAGAAGCACCGATCAAGAAGAAAGAAGAAGACAGTGTTGCCCTGAGGAAACAGCTAAAGCTACCTCCTTCAAGGCATCCACAGACTGCTAAGGTTATAAAACATAAATCTGAAGAATTGATGATGGACCTACTCTTGAAACTAAATGAAAGATTAAATGACACAGAACAGGCATTAGAAAATGCACTAAAGGACAAGCAAGGAGAGTCAACCTCTCAGCCTCCTGAAGTAATACCAATAGTCTCAACAGTAGTCCCCTCTACACTTGGGATAGTCTTGGCCCCAAGCATCCCTGAAGCCACAGCAGAGGTGGTCACAGGTACAGTTACAGTAGGAACGACACTAGACATCAGTGCCAATTTGAGTACAAAAGAGCTGATAAAGGCAATGGAAGACATGAGGCTACAAGTTTCAGAATTAAAACAGGTAAAAGAATAGTTGGCTAAAATGGATAGATATTATAATATCTCAAAGATAAAAGTCATGGAAAAGAGAAGGGAGATCAAAGCTTTGGAAAATAAAGTGAAGGCATTAGAAAAAGATCTCACTTTTGACAGGCCTCTCACAGAAATCAAGAAAATTCTTTGGGCCAACATCACTCAGTCTGTAAATGATGTTTGGCCATCCATCCAATGATTTTTGAACAAATTGACCTAGTGAAACCAGCACAGGGAGAAATTCAAAAGACAAGATATTTGTTAGGACAAATGCCAGATGGGGCCAACCGTTTTATACACTTTTTGAATAACAAGACTAAGGAACAACTGGAAGAACTTGGCATAGCCGACAGGACAGATACAATTTTGGAAATAAAATTGTTGTTAACTAAGAGAACTTTGATGTAGAACTTTGAGAGAAGATGCCAGCATATTCAGGTGGAAATAAATTCTTTTATGGAAAACTTCACTGTTTTGCATAATAAAGGGCTACCAAGTCCTCTGGTCATTAATGAAAGATTAATGAAGCACATAGATTATGTTGACAAATTGAATAAGTCTACTAGCAATCAAGCTAGTTCATCAACAAGTGCTTCAGGAATAAAAGAACTCCCTGCTAGCCGATTTCTCTATGACAGCTTAGAGAAATTATTCTATGTTGAGCATGAAATAAAGCACTTATTCCCAATCTGGCTTACCTTTTTCAGCTATACAGAAATTGATGAGACGCCGAGGAAACTTCAGAAACACAAATTGCTAGAGAAAAAATGGTGGAAAGACATGTTGGAAATTTTGTAAATTTATCCTGAGTAAAATATAAATTTTGGGCTATTTACTATAGTAGGATGAACAAAGATGAACAGAGATCAAACAGGTCGAAATGTATCCGAACAGGTAAAGAGTATCAGTCAAAAACAGGGCAGCCAGCACAGAGTTACTAAAGAAGACAACAACAAGCCAAATTATAGGGCTTGTTTCCAGCACACTCAACAAGAAAAGGAACAACACAGTATCAATTTACCTTTCTCTTATCTTCGAGACTAATTGTCTCTATTTTCTTGTAACTTATTCATTACTCACCCTAAAATATATCTCTCTGTTATGAGATATTTTTTGTAAACATTTTTGTATGAATACTCCCTCAATTGGAGTATTGAGGGTGGATTCATATACATTGTTGTAATATTGGTTATTTTCGAATAAAGTGTTGTTGGATCAAACTTTTGTATGGCTCGCTGGACAAAGAATTAATGCAAGGGACTTTTGACAGATTTCTTGAATCAAACACCAGATCAGTAAGTCCTCTATACCTTATGTTTTTAAAGTTTTCCTTGTTTATTATATCATCTTGTTTCACATCTGAATGATAAACGAAAAAGAATAATTCAGAATATACTTAACTACACTCTGTTTTCAATCGTTATTGTTTGTTATGTTTTCTTCTGAATTAATATAAACAATGAAATCTTAATTTCTCTTGTTTTCTAGTTCTTTCATTCTGATTATTTATTAAAGAATACTTAACTATTCTTTAGTCGTAATCATTCAAGTTCCATCTTTAAATATTCTGAAGCATTCTTAACTGCCCTTCACCTATTTTTGAAACCATTCCATTGATCTGAAGCCTCTACTTGTTCCCTGTTTAACAATCTTGCGCTGCAAAACCATCTATTGTTAGGAAAACAAGTCCAGTTAAGCCATCTACTTTGACTCCGTTATCCCAATGGCCTAAACTAGTTAGTCCTACCCCTCTGCTATTGAATCTCACCACCCAAACTCAAACAAAATTCCTAAACCTCATAACTATCCTAATATTTTTAAAAACAAAGCAAAAACTTAAAGAGAGAGCCCTCTCTGGATACAGATTGGCTAGATTCTATATCTAAAAGATTGGTTTGTGGTTACCTCGGACCCCTTTCCCTTCCTACAAATTTAGAGAAAATCTGAGTGATAACATAGTGGCGACTCCACTGGGGATCTGAATTATTTGTTTGTTACTATTGTTTACTTTATAAGATACAAACGGAGCCTGAAGTTAGCCAGGTAGGCTTTGCAATGCTCTTGCTTGGCAATTGCAGAAGTAAATGAATGCTGCATTAGTCTATCTCTGGTCTAGTTTATAGATTGAACATTTGGTTGCAAATACTTGATCAGTTCCTGTTATGACATAAATCTTTAAGAAATTTTTCATCCCATATCTAAAGCTCCTTAAAGAGATTGTTGAAGTTGTATTGTTAAAACCCATTTAGAGAAAAAACCAAAAATACACCTAGAAACCTGGCTTCAAAAAGGATTCATTATACCAGAGCCAATCCAGATCCAAATCCACCACCTGTGATTGAAAACCCTAATACGATCCCTAGGATTCTTAGGAGATAAGAGAGCCAAAAAAGTTCTCCTAGTTCTAGGCCTCTATACAAATCAAGATCCTATCCTCTGAAGTCGATTTACCTTGACGACAAACCCTTTGATGATTTTTTTGAAACTTCTTTATTTGTAAGTTTTTCGGACTCTAGGTTAGCCTATGAAGTTCAGGACCCCATATTTATTGAAAATTTACAGCTTGAAGTTGTCCCCTCACATCTTGATAGACATTTGTAGAACTCCATTCAATCTGATCTTACCTCTAAACAAACACCAAACCTTTCTATGATCACTACAGCCTCTCCAAGTTCATGATCAACACCTCAGACTTCCCAACCTCAAGCTACCCCTTCTACCCCTCCATCCACCACTTCAAGACCAATCCCAACTGTTGTTTCAACCCAATCTACTACAATGGTAAACAAGTATACTCCCCTGCACTTACCTGCCAACTTGGGTGCTATGCCCCAAGAATATCAGAGTAAAATCACCCAATTTGATGGCACTGGCACATACATAGCCAAACAACATACCAAAAAAATGACTGATTATTTTGAAATATATGAGGTTGATGTTGATGATGTTAGAATGAGGGTATTTGTTCAAAGTTTGACTGGAGATGTTAGGATTTGGTTTAAAGCCCTCCTTGCCAACAGTATCAATGACCTACAAGCTCTTTATCAGATATTCTTTAATAGATGGGAAAAGGAAAAAGACCCTCTCCAGATTTTATCAGAATATGAAAACCTGAAAAGAGGTACACAAGAAATTGTCCAATATTATTACACTCGGTTTAATAATGTTTACAATGCCATACCTCAAAATCTCAGACCTCCTATAGATTTGACATTGATCAAATTCCTTGATGGATTTGATTCTGATATGGCATATCAACTTAGGGAAAGAGCTCCTTGAACCTTAGAAGATATGAAAAGTATAGCTATCAGTGTTGAAGCTAACCCGATATCTAAACGAGCTAAAGCCAGAGCTGAAAGGAGGATACCTTTGAAAGAAGAACCTTCGGCCTTTGAACAGAAATTAGATACTATTATTAAAGGAATGGGTATGCTCGGAGATATAGTAGAAACAATTGAGAGAAAATCCCCTTTGGATGGTCTGCCATTAAACACTAGTAGAGATCCAAATTTAAGGAAGAACCAAAACTCTAACACTGGAAAAACTGGACCCGACCAAAACATTAGGCCCCCTTTCCAAGAAAATTATGTTGAAGCCTCAACTTCTGATTAACCAATAGAAGACACTCAAATTAATTTGATGGGACTCAACAATGAACAACAAGTTTTCTTGACCCAATAGGATCAAGAAGCTCACATTCTTAAACAATTCCAAACTTAGTCAGGTGAATCATTTGACTTTAGAGAGGGATATAATACAGCCATTTATGAGTTCAGAGGTGGAAAATGAAAAGATTGAGGATCCGGATTTCCTATTAGGGTTTCAAGCCTGGCGCACCACAGATCGAATCCGGCAGCACTGTTACAGGCCTGGAGCTCCACAGATCAAGACTGGTAGCACTGTTTCGAAAGGGGCGTCTGCTGTCAGATTGGATGGGAGCAGAGGGGTCCAGTGGGACCCCTACTTTCAAACAAGTCATCCTGCAAAAACGACTGCAGAGCATGAAGGAAGGAGTCAGAATAGAAGGCTAGAATAGTTCAAGGATGAACAGTAGAAATAAGAAGGAGAAGACATCAATGATGTCTGACAAGACTGCCTTCTCTGCAGAAGTCAGAACTTCAGCAGAACAGAACAAGAGCGGCAATCAAAAGAACACTGCGGAGAAAGATCAGCCCATGGGAGAGAAGGAAGCGGACCCACAAACAGACAAAGAACAAGACGACAGCAACAAAAGGCAATCGGAAAAGGAGGGGGAGACCAGCGTTAACCCCAACAAGACTCGGGAAACTAGTAGCACATGTAAGCCAAAGAAAACTAAAAGCCTACGGGTGATTATCTCTGACCTGGATATACAAACCTATAGGGAACACATGGCTGAACAGGCCATCATCTGCAGATTCATGGGAATCTGGCCAACGGAGAGGACTCTCTGCCAATGGATAAGGCAGGTGTGGAAACCTAAAGGAGATGTGCAGCTACATCTAGGAGCCAGAGGTTTCTTTACGGTAGTTTTCACAAGCATTGAAGACAAAGATCGGGTTTTCGAGGGAGGCCCATATTTTCTAGCCTCAGCAGGGTTATACATGAGACCCTGGCAGCCAAACTTTGCCCCGGAAAAAGAATCTTTCACCTGCGTCCCAGTTTGGATAAAACTCTTTTCTCTCCTGATTGACTACTGGGGGTTGAGCGCCCTGAAGCAGATAGGGAACAAGCTTGGGAAGTTTGTCAAAGCCTCAGAAGCCACCCTGCAAAAAAGATACACTTCCTGTGCAAGAATCTGTGTTGAAATGGATGTCTTCGGAGCACTTCATGAAGGAGTTTGGCTGGAGTACAGGGACGAGGAATACTTCCAAGCTTTAGATTATGAGCACATACCCTTCAGGTGTCGAAAGTGCCATGAACATGGGCATCTAATGCGAGACTGCCCTCTGAACCAGAAGGAAGCAGAAGAAGACAAAACCCAGAACAACAAAGCTAAAGACGAATTCATCAAACCAAAGCACAGGCAGAGGGCCAACAGAAGAAGGAGTACCAAAGGAGACACAAGGAAAAATCTCTTCATCAATCCCTTTGAATATCTGGACCAGGATACTGACTCAGAGGAAAAAAAGAACACAACTGACAGAGAAACAGAGCTAGTAGGACAGGAACAACCCCGAGCGGAAGGCAAAGAAACTGGGATGCCCAGCGGTGAAGTCCAGATGCAAGACAAAACAGAGGAGTCGGATTACGAGACAGACATGGTAACTAGTGAAGTGGGGAGTGAAGATCAGGAATTAGATGAAACACTTGCCATGGAAGGGTTAGATTTATCAGCTCTGGCGGATAGATGGAGAACCGAAGGGATTGAAAAAGCGTCGGAGGAAGAGATAAGAAGAGTCACGGACCTCTTCATAGCAAGGCAGAAAGATATCATGGAAAAACAAAAGCACAAACTCAGTGTCTTTAAAGGAGGCAAGATTCAACACAGAACAACCCTAGGCAAAATCTCTGGTTCAGCAAACAAACGACGAAGAGGACGCAAATCAAATGGAGAACACTTGCAGGACCTGGGGGAGATATTGCTCAATGCTGGGCAGATCAAGCAATTAAGTGAGTACCCATCCTTCTTTAAATCTGTTTAATCATGAAAATAATATCCTGGAACGCAAGAGGTATGAACAGTCAAAGCAAACAAAGACTGCTAAAAAGACAGATGGAGAAAAATAATCCTAATATGTTGTTTTTACAAGAGACAAAGTGCAACAAAGTCCTCACTGAAAAATTACGACTCAAACTAGGCAGAAACTTTGAGGTTTTAGAAATAGAGAGCAAAGGACGCGAAGGAGGCTTAGCAACCTTCTGGGACACCAGGAGATACTAGCTAGTCGCAGCAGAAGCAAGCAAGAACTACCTGGCCATGGAGATGCTTCTTATAGGTAATTCTTACTCTTTCCTCTGCATCAATATTTACAGTCCTCAGAGGTTAGATGACAAACTTGTTTTCCTAGACTCCTTGAAGAAACTTATGGAAAGACACCCTAGAGCAAATTGTATCTTGGGAGGAGATTTCAATATGATCACCTCCCTCATGGAGAAAAAAGGGGGGCTCCGAAAGCTCAATCGAGATGGGGAACAATTTAAAGAATTCATCGACAATGCAAATTTAGTAGATGTATACCCAAAGAAAGGTAGCTTTACCTGGAACAATAGGAGGGGTGGAGAACATCTAATCTCCTCAAGACTGGACCGCTTTCTCGTTTCAGAGAATCTTTTACTAGATGGAAGAAACTTGGAGTCATGCATTCTTCCCAGTGGAGGATCCGACCACTGGCCGATCTCCCTTGTCATCGAAGTTCCAGGACCCCCCAGGAACAAACCCTTTAGATTCGAGAAGTTCTGGATTGAACACCCCAACTTTCTCACCATGGTGGAAAAATGGTGGGCGGAACCCTTAGTTGAAGAAGGAACCAAGATGTTTAATTTGCAAAATCGTCTCAAAAACGTAAAACTGAAATTAAAAGATTGGAACCATACAGTTTTTGGGAACATCTTTCAGGAAAAAGCAACCATAGAGCAAAAACTGGAACAAATTCACAAAGAAGGAGAGCAGGCAGGAGAGATGAGAACTCCAGTGAGCAAGAGAAAGAGTTAACTCAGCAATGGCACACCCGATGCAAGCAGGAAGAAACATTATGGAAACAGAAATCCCGGGTGCTATGGTTAAAGGAAGGAGAGCAAAACACAAATTTTTTTCACAGGTCGGCAATAGATTATAGGAATGCCAACAAGATCCTTGAACTGAAGAACAATGAAGGAGGAATCCTCAGAAATCACAACGACATTTCGGTGCTACTTTCAAATCACTTCAGTAACATAGCACAGGAACCAAATGTCAACAGGGAGGCATCCATCCAGGAAATAACTAATGCCATTCCCCGCTTAATCACAGAGGAGCAGAACTGGTCCCTAAGGAAAAAGATCACCATGGAAGAGGTGGAGGAGGCAGTTAGGAGCATGCCTAATGACAAAGCGCCGGGTCCAGATGGATTCACCATCAATTTCTACAAAGCATGCTGGGAAATTGTCAAGTACGATATTTGGGAAATTGTGGAGGACTCTAGACGATCTAAAACTATCCTTAAATCTTTAAATTCAACCTTTATAGCTCTTGTCCCCAAAGTAGAGGAAGCCAATACCCCGGAAAAATTCCGACCTATTGCCCTATGCAATGTTATTTACAAAATCATATCTAAAGTCATCGCCAACAGGCTCAAGATGATACTCCCGGGCTTTATCTCTCAGGAACAATCCAGTTATGTGGAAGGGAGGCAGATTCTGGACAACATTTTGCTCGCCCAGGAAATGATACATTCTCTCCATTCAAGGAAAGTACCTGGTATGCTCATGCAGTTGGACCTGTCCAAAGCATATGATAAAGTAAGTTGGACTTACCTAGAAGCTATTTTAAAAGCTTTTGGCTTCAGTCAGCCCTGGATCAAATGGGTTTTAGAGCTCATCAAATCAACAAGACATTCGATTCTAGTCAATGGCACTCCCTCCATGCCCTTTAGGCCTACAAGAGGCATAAGGCAAGGGGATCCTCTCTCCCCCTTCCTGTTTGTCATTCTTATGGAAGACCTAAGCAGATTAATTATCAAGAAAAAAGATGAAGGCCAGATCAGAGGTTTACAGCCCATCAGGTCCTGCTTGGCCACCACGCACCAGCAATTCGTAGATGACACAATGCTTCATGGCACCCCCACAGTAAAAGAAGCTACTGCATACAAGGACATTCTCCACCTCTTCAGCAAAGCCTCGGGTATGGAGATTAACTTCTCCAAACCTACCATCTTTTTTTTCAATACTCATCTCGCGGTTCAATCTCATCTCTCTAGACTGTTGGGGTTCAGAATAGGCTCCTTACCCTCCAGATATCTTGGTGCCCCCCTCACCCTCAAACCTTGGCAGAAGGCTCATTGGGAGAAAATATTGGCCAACATGGAAAGGAGATGCAAACACTGGACTAACAGAGCTCTAAATTTTGCAGGCAGATTGGTGCTCACAAAAGCTATCCTCCAAGCCATTCCACAATACATGCTTTCTATCCTTCCCGCTCCAAAGGGAGTCCTAGATCAAATAAGATGCATTCAACGTGCCTTCCTTTGGAGTGGTAATAGTGAAAAGAAGAAATGGTTGCTGGTGGCTTGGAAAAAACTATGCAGACCAAAGAACAGGGGAGGCCTAAATCTGGTTGATCCCGCTATCACCAATAGAGTTTGTGGTGCCAAAATCTGGTGGAAATGGATATCAAACACTAAACTCCCATGGGCTAATCACTGGAAGGAGAAATACAGGCCGACCAGTAGTAATCTGGAAATCATAAGATTGCAGGATAACCCCAATGGATCCCCCATTTGGAATCACGCCCAAGCTAACAGAAGCATTATCCAGGATTACTACTTCTGGGAAATTCGCAATGGCACTCAAGCTCTCTTCTGGGAAGATGCTTGGCAGCAAACCCCTAAATTAGAGTCTCCTTCTCTCCTACCCCTAATGTTAGCCTACCAATCAGAGGGCCACAACAGAGTCAACCACTACTGGAACTCTTCCAGTGAAGACCCGGAGTGGAGAGAATGGAAAACTTTCAATCTAGACCAGTATGGTATGCCTCAACATGTTATCCAGGATCTAAACCAACAAATTCACAAAAGGAAGATTAGAATTGCGGCTGAGGATGACAAGCTCAGGTGGGGACCGAAAGGCAACAGGGAATTCTCGCTCAAAGAAGCAAGAAGAGTAATCGAACAGGTAGAGCACCCTGACATAGTTCCTTGGGCCGATAAAGTTTGGGATAACTTTCAATGGCCAAAAATTCGTACCTTCCTCTGGCTTCTCATGCAGAAGAAAACTCTAACTTGGGAGAACTTAAGGAAAAAAGGATTTCAGGGACCTTCAAAATGTCTCATGTGTCTATAGGAGGAGGAAACGATGAATCACCTCTTCAACTCCTGTGAATGGGCGTCAAAACTATGGTTATGGATGGAAGCTATCTTGGAAGACACAGATAGAAACAGGGAATCCATTCAGGAGACGATTACCAACTGGAGGAAACACATCTCTCGCATGAACAGTGTAAGCAGCATTTGGAAATGTATCCCAGGTTTTGTTACATGGACCATATGGAAAGAAAGGAACAGATGGGTCTTCACACAAGAAACTCGAAGTATTGAATGTGCCAAAGAATCTATTTTAATTAATGTCAGACAGCTGGTTCAGACAAAATGCAAATTCGACCCAACAGATAAACCAACGGGAAAAGACTTACGTATCTTAAAGACTTTTCAACTGGAAGCCTTCAGCAGTTGCCTCCCCGGAGGTCATAACGCCCGCACCTCATCTCAAATCCACAGTTGGCAACCACCTCCTGAAGCATGTCTCAAGCTGAACTTTGATGGCACTTCGAGGGGGAACCCGGGCATTGCAGGTATCGGCGGAGTCATACGTAACCACAAAGGAGACATAGTCCACATTTTCTGCAGATCGTTGGGGGAATGTACGAACAATGAAGCGGAATTTGCAGCAATGGAGCAAGGTTTAAGGATTCTCAGGTCCCGCAGACAGGGCAATTTCATAGTAGAGGGAGATTCCTCCTTAGCAATCTCAGCAGCTAAGCGCATCCAAGCAGGAACTCAAACCAGCAAAGTCACCAAGCATTGGAGATTGGCGAAGGCAACCGAAAGCATAGCAGAATTGATAGGAGATCTAAAAGGCACTGTTTTCCAATCTATCAGGAGAAAGGCAAATGGTATCGCCGATTTCCTGGCAAACCATGGAGCTGACACCCCGCACCTCATCACAAACAGTTGTTGGCAGGACGTGAACTGCCCCACTCTCAAGGTGAAATGCGAACAGCTGGCAGAAAAGGACAATTTCCACGTCGACTCCTCATAAGGGATGACGGCCTCAGCACCAGGCACCGGGAGATGGAACACATCGGCATTAGCACTAATCATAGCCTCAGTGATGGTATGACAGGGTGTAAAGGACAGGGCACCACCCGGCGGCGGCATGTCAGCACAGGCATCGATAGTTACGGTTCAGGCGATCGAAAGGACTGTAGTAGTACCAGCCAATCCGTCACCTCGGGTAGGATTAGGCGTGGTAAAGCTCCCAGTACATTTAATACAAACCTTAATGCAGATAAGGATCTGGGCATTCGGAACAGACGAAATCAGCAGGCTAATACACAGAGTACCTCCTCTACTTCCAATCACCGTCACAATCCTTCCCTCGTACAGCTCACTTGGCATCAAGGCAATCAGAGCATGAGCAGCCACCTCCGCTCGGTTTCTGCCTACCTTGGTCTCATCTGTGCGAACTGATTTTCTAATTATGGCAGCAATACCCGAAGCTTAAATGGGACAGCCATTACCGGCAGGCAATCTCTCAATCGCAATCGCTATAAAGCAAGACATCGTAACCCAATTCAAATCACTTTAGCTCTTGTAAGGGGTGATAACAATATTTCCATAGGTAATCGGTGTAGTGAGGGCAAGCACAACAGGGAAGTCATGGATGGGAGTGGAAGCCGCAACGCAGCAGCAATTCAGGACCTGCATGAAGCAAAGAAAGGGTATGAAACTAGAGCCATGACCAAGTATAAGCGCAAAGTGGAGGAACTGGAGAATAAGGTTAAATAGGAAGAAGAAGGTCGAACTGAGGAGGAGATAGCGGCAGAGGTTAACTGGCTGCATGATCCAGGAACCCCTGCCAAAAGGGCTACACAGTACGTGCGCACAAGAGCGGAAAGCTGGCAGACCAAAACACTGATAGCCAAAGCGTTGGAAGCCATGGAAAAGGAGAAGCCAAAGATCATCACAGAAGTGAACTTGACTGATGCGCAAATGGCTAAAATCGTGGATTACAACAACTCTCTGGACGGCCGCATAACCAGAGTCCAGGACGCCATTCAAGTCGTGAACCGCAAGCTCATGCTCCTCTGCAGACTGCTTAAAGATACCATCAATCAGGGTCCCTGCTCTACTCAGACTTCGAACGCAAATGCACCGGAGCAGGACGACAATATTCTCAGTGACATGCAAGCCCGAGCTACTTCCCATGCTGCTCAAATGGGCCTCGATGCCATTAGTCTGATGGGCAAGAACATCTAATCTCGGCCTCTGCTTTATGTCCTCTGTTCTAAGTCTTCTGGTCATTTTGGCTTTCTCTAGTTGTCACTATGTCACTGTTTCGGTTTACTATGTAACGACCCTCAGGGTCTATGCGAATAATGTGGGTTACTGCTGCCCTGCGTGGTGTGCCATTGGTAGTTCAGTTTGCTCAGAACTGTTAGGTATTCTATCACAGATGTCCATCTGCATTAGCAGAATTTTTGTACTTTATCTTGTTATATAATATAACTATCTAATTTACACAAAAAAAAAAAGATACAGCCATTTATGAAGTCAACAAACAATATAATCCGAGGAGAAGAAAAATTGATGTCCCTGAAATCAACAGACGGAAAGAAATAAAATAACCCACCAAAGGTAAGATCAATACCACCCCTGTACATATTCTTTCCAGAACAGATCCTAGTCCAAATAACCCAATTATTGAAGACGTATCTGATAATCAACCAAATAACAGACAATCTTCCACTTCTATTCCTTCCAAAGGAAACATGGAAGAACCTCCAGAAGTTGATTTGGAAACGACTTTGGCTCATAACCCCACTCCTGAAAAGGAGAAAACCCAAAAAATACAACAGAAAAAGAGAATCCAACTGTCCGAAATACAAGAACTCGGACTGAAAAACCTTTTAATCTTGAGACTGTAGTAGGCAAATTGAAGATAGTTATTCCATTGTCTGAATTAGCCAAACATCACATCTATATAAGTCAAATCAATAGGTCACTCCAAATTTCTATGAATGAAGACTGAATAAACATTTTTGATGACCAACCTGAATTGATCTTTGGCCCTGAAGTAAATGGGAGAGCAGTGGATGGAGGAGTTCCTCCTTTCTATGTAATTTTGAACATACATGATAAAATACTTCATAAAGCCATGTTTGATTCTGGTGCATCTCATAACTTAATTCCTAAATCTGTGATGGAGAAACTAGACCTAGAAATCACCAGTTCATACAAAGACCTTTTCTCTTGTGATTCAAGTCAAGTCAGATGTCTAGGATTGATCAAAGAGTTATGCGTATCACTAGTTCAATGTCTTGCCAAAGCCATCTTAATGGACATAGTAGTATCAGATATTCCACCTAAGTATGGCATGTTATTATCCAGATATTGGGGTGTAAAGCTTCAAGGATCTCTACAATTGGACATGTCTCATGCTACTATTTCAGTGTTTGGTCAACCTAAGAAACTCTACAGAGAAACTTTAATGAAATATGTGGTAAGTAGTCAGGAAAAAACTCAAAATTTCCCTCTCTACTGAGTGCATTCTGATATGGATTCTTTCATTATTTACAACGCTGAAAGTGATCCCTCAACTAAAGTAAAAGTTTTAGCAGCTGATCTAGAAGAAACTACAAATGAAAAGTCTAGTTTTCAAATCCAGGAAATTTCTGAGAACAATGATACATCAGATACCCAAGAGAAACCTGAAAATGCTAAAGAACCAGATCTCCATATTAAACAGATTCCTGAGACTCCTGATACCAATTACAAACATGAGATCCTTTGGCACTTGGAATTTGATTGCTTAGTTAACAAATTAGGAGCAAGAGCAGGAGTATGGGTGCATAAACTTGAAATTAATCATGTTGAAGGCTATGCCTACATATTAAACTTTAAATGCACCAATAACATGGCAGAATATGAATCTTTGTTACTAGGTCTTAAACTTGTTAAAAAATTAGGAGCAATTAGGGTATCTGTCCGGGGAGATTTTGGTTTGACAATTCAATAGATTAAAGGGAAATTTCTTACAAATGATTCCAGATTAAGGTATTACAGAGGAACAATAATAGAGATTCTCAATACATTTCTAGAGACTCAGCTTGCCAAAATCCCAAGAAAACATAATTGGCAAGCTCATAGCCTGACAATGTTTTTCAGCACCTATAAATTACCATTTGAACCAAATCATCATTTTACAGCTAAGATTAGACACAGACCAGCCATACCTGGCAATTTGAATAACTGGCAAGTGTTTGACAATCATAAGTAGATTAATAATTTATTAACTCTAGAGCAAGAATTTTCTAGCAATAATATAGATGTAGATACAATTAGTGAGTTTGATCAGATAAATAAGATAGTAATAGACATTTCAATACAAAGTGAAACTCAAATGCTTCACCCAACAAAATTTAGCAACAAAGAAATGCAGGACCTCAAAGAAATGGATATTGATGAAATTATTAAAGGAGAATCTGAAGTTATCAATTTAAAAGAAAATCATTTACCTAAATGATTAACTCATTTGGAAGATCTCTTTGATTTCAATGACATTCCAAAGAAACCCAAGATGGAAACTTTAAAAGCAGACATTAAAGAATATAACTTGGGAACTGAAGAAGATCCGAAAATGGTAAAATTATCTAAATCTTTGCCCTCTGACCAAAAAATCAAATATGTTGAACTAATGAGGGAATTCCAAGATGTCGTTGCTTGTAGCTATGAAGACCTGAAATCATATGACACCTCTATAATTCAACATACCATACCTCTAAAGGAAAATCAAAAACCATTCAAACAAAAGCTCAAAAGAATTAACCTTGTACTACTTCCCTTAATTGAAAAAGAAATCAAACGAATGTATGAAATGGGGATAATTGCTCCTATCAGGTTTTAAAAGTGGGTATCTAATTTAGTACCTACTTGGAAGAAAACTGGAAAAATCAAATTATGTGTTGATTTAAGAAATGTATATAAGGTTTCTTTGAAAGAAAATTACTCTTTAATGAATATGGATCATATTTTACAAAAGGTAGTAGGTGTCTCTAGGATTTCACTTTTGGATGGGTTTTCAGGCTATAACCAGATTCTGATTCATGCTGATGACCAGGAAAAAACGGCTTTGGCAACACCATGGGGAACATTCAAGTATGTTAAAATGTCATTTGGACTTTGGAATGCAACGACAACCTTCTAATGAGAAATGGATATAGCCTTTGCAAAAGAAATTCATGATTCTATGGTTATATATAGATGACTTAACTGTTTTTTCTAAATCAGATCAACAACATTTAGATCATCTGAAACAAGTGTTCTTAAAATGCAGAAAATATGGTATTTCTTTAAATCCTAAGAAGTCCTTGTTTGGTCTAGAGGAAGGTAAACTCTTGGGCCACATAATTCTAAGGATGGCATCAAAATTGATCCTGCTAGAATAGAAGCTATTCTGCAAATACCCCACCCCAAAAATGTCAAAGAACTTCAAGCTTTCATAGGAAAGATTAACTTTTTGAGAAGATTTATATCTAACTTAGCTAAATTAATTAGATTGCTTAGTAATATGTTGGAAAAGGATTCAAAGGTTGAATGGACAATAGAAGCCAAACAAGCTTTTGAGGAAATTAAAATGGCTTTGACCAGAACACCGGTTCTTACAAGTCCAAAGTTTGATAGAGACTTCATAATATTTTCATTTTCATCGGAACACACCATAGCAGCTATTTTACTACAAAAATATGACCAAGGATGTGAGAAACCTATAGCCTTTTTTAGTAAAGCACTTAGGGATGCACCATTAAAATACAAAATCATGGAAAAACAAGCCTTCGCACTTGTGAAAGCTATTAAAGACTTTAGAGTCTACACATTGTAAGCTCATGTAATAGCCTGTGTACTAGATGTTGTTGTCAAACACATCTTAACCCAGGATGGATTTGAAGGAAAATGAGGTAAATGGATTGCTACTATATTGGAGTATGATATTGAAATAAAACCCACAAAGCTTATAAAAGGACAACGATTGGCCAAGCTCATGATTGAAACAAATTGCCAAGCCCTGGATATTAATGAACTCGATAATGAGCAGGAGATGGTGACTCCACAAATCAGCTAGGCCTTCTTAGATTCACATTGGTATGCTGATATAATCTATGTACTATTAAACCTGCAAGCTCCTCCAGGGTTATCTAGAACAAAGAAAAGGTTTGTTATGTGTGGAGCATGATTGTTCAAAGGTCTTTGTTTTAGCTGGATGTATACCCCAGGAAGTTTGTACACCCCTCCAAGTGGGGGGATGCCGGGGGGGGGGGGCTTGTCCCCCCCGCGGGGGTCCAGGGGGACCCATCCCCCATGGCTGGGGGGTCTGGAGGCCAACAGTCACCTAGCAGCGGCTCGGGGGCAATGCCCCCAAAGCTAAAAACATCTGCAAAATTGCCTTGTAAAAGTATAGTAATTTCTAGTCAATCTGGGTCGTTCATTAGGTGGATGATCTGAAATTAGAACTTATGTTTAGTTTAGGGTTTTCTGCCCTAGAAGGCAACCCCTCTCTTCATATGAGGGCATTGTATTGAGTCTGTGTAATGTATGTGTGAGCGAGAAATAGAGAGGTCAGACTGTGAGAGAAAACAAGGGATATTACAATAGATCTGTTGTAGGTTGTGTCTCTTAATTTTACTGGATAATAGAAAGGAAGGACTAGTTGTTCGGGGTGGACCTAGCCCAAACTGGGTGAACCATGTATATCTGTGTCTCTCTTGTTTTTTTTTCCAAAGAAAAAAATTAGTAACCTTTTATTAAAAATATAATGAAAAGTTACACTTTCAAATGCAGCTGCCGCAAGGGCACTAGTGCTACATTAGAAGACTAACGCGTACAGAGAGAAAGAGAAAAAGAAGGAGAGAGAAGGGAAAAAGGGAGAAAAAGCCCCAGCAGTGAGCAAAACACATTCATCAAGTTTTCCACCCCTTTTTCTTTTCGACCTTGCGCCACTCACCTAGAGTGGGCTCAGTCGAAACAATGACTAACTGAGATGGATCGGTCATCTGCCCTGATTCTTTGTCTGAGTCTGATGTATCTGAATGGTGTTGTCGTTTATTGCCTCCTGAGTTCTGATCCACGTTTTTCATTTCTGTTTTGTCATTCTGGATCTCTACCTGATTTGTATGTGGCTGAGGATCCTTGTTAGTTGCTGAATTTTCCTTCTGGTTTTCTGTTTCAAACTCCTCAGTGGTGATATCATCCTCCTCTGCCTCTGTTTCTTCCTCTTCTGTTACCGAAGGGGCCTTCTTTCTTGCTGTTCTCCTGTTTAAGACTTCATCTAAATTCTGCCATCCTCTGGGCTTCCTTTGTTGTGGCTTGCTCTTGCTAGGACATGCTTTGAGCAAATGACCTGTTTGTTGACACCCCCTGCACCTGAATGTTGTATTCTCATAGTCCAAGGGCTGTTTCCATTGAGTATTGTTAAAGTTCAGGAAAATGCTTTCTGGTAGGCCTTAACTAAGATCTACCTCGACGCATATCCTAGCAAAAGTGAAAATTCCTTTTAAATGCCTATCTGTATCAATCTTTAACATTTTCCCAAGGGTATTCCCTATGGCTGTTAAAGTCCTGAAGTGCCAAAAGTGTAAAGGTAAGTTATGCAGTCTTACCCATACTGGCATCCTTGATACCACTGTGGTGTTTGCGTCAAAATCTGGAAACCATGGGGTGACAAATAAACCCGCACTGCCCCAGAACCATGGTCCTTCATTGAGAATTTTTTCCTTTTCTTCAACTTCATGGAAAATTACAATGAAAAAACCCTTCGAACAGAGGTGGATCTGGCAGTTTTTTGTCTAGATCGTATGGATCCATTCATACAGGGCCTCAGTTTTAGGCCAAAAACCGTTAAATCTACAAATAACAGCTTTTTTTTCCAGATCTGAAAAAATGCATTGTACCTCTGGAAGATCCAGCACGATGGTTGGGCTTTTTGGTATTTGATCCACTATATACTGCCTCGGCAATGGATTGACTACTGCAGGTTCTTTCCCCTTTGCTGGTGCTTTCCCTTTGGCTGCATCACGATATGTGCCTGTAGGTTTTGATGAGGAACCCTTTGACCCACCTCGCAAACGATGGTTGAGGGTGATTGTTGAGTCCTGGGCTACCCTGTAATGCTGGAGAGTGAGATGATCCTGCAAACAAACCCCAGAAAATATTAAATTTTGTAGGGCAACTGGGATGCCCAGTTTATCTTGGATTTTCTCTTTGAGTTCCAGAACCCTCATGCTTCCCCAGATCTGTAGGCATAAGTGTCTGCCTTCTGTTGTTCTGAGGAAAATTTGGTACGCTGCATCATCGAGGAGGGGGTCTTTGAAGCACTGCGATACCCGATCACGACACCTTGCCCTTTCTGGACCCGCAACTTTTTCGATCCATGTTTGCCCTGGGGCTGTCGATCGAGCCCACAGCGAGCCGAGATGGATCATCGGGCCTGGAGAACTCCGCACACCGTAGTCGCAGGCAGGGATTTTGAGACTGAAGAATGCGATCTCTGGTGATTGCAAGCACAAACTGTCATAAAACAATGGAGGCGGGTGTCTGAGATTTGGTTCGGTGGGATCCTTCTCCACATCGGGTCCGATTCTGGGTCCATAGGGACCGTCAGGCCCTCTACTATAACACTGCCACACATGTAAGGGCATCCAGATCTGTGGAGAGAAGCCCACAAAAAACCCTGAAGACGTCTCCACCCTTTCCCCAGAAAAGGAAATTACGCCCTTGCCATTGAAAAACGACCCAGGGCATGCTTGACGGCACCACAGCCAGACAGAAGCTGGAGGAGATCTGCCAGATCCGGGTGACAGAGAAACGCTGGAGATGTACCACTTCCATGAGGGAAAGATACACCCCAGTTCCTGTTTTTCGTGTATCCAGACAAATGAAACCTTACCATTCAGCAGATCATCTTCACGCCATGGGGAAACGTCATTGAGGAAGGAAACTTCCAGCTGAGCCCTGTTCAGATCACAGATTTGCGTGAGTTTTGGAGCTATGTCGGCGCAAAACAGGTGGTCTGGAACCCTAGATCCAAGAACGAAACCCGCCGCGCCTGCTCTCGACTTAACCATTTTTTCTTCTCATTAACAAATGTACATATTCTCTTTATTGTGTCTCTCTTGTTTTATGTGTTTATATTTCTGCAATATATTATGTGTTCCATTGCTTCGTAATATATAATTTTATAGCAAGATTTTTAAAGATGAAAGCTTTGAAATTTTGTATTTTAGATAATATTCTTTTTTGGAAAAATCATGAAGGTATTCTATTGAATTGTTTACTAAAGGAAGAAGCTGACAAGGTTCTTATAGAATTTCATGCAGGAGACTGTGGTGAACAACTTTATTGGAAATCAACCACAGAAAAAATCCTAAGG
The DNA here is from genome assembly GCA_000404065.3 of Pinus taeda. Classification (NCBI taxonomy): domain Eukaryota; kingdom Viridiplantae; phylum Streptophyta; class Pinopsida; order Pinales; family Pinaceae; genus Pinus; species Pinus taeda. Next base: position 363,652 of record APFE031162310.1, on the reverse strand, counting down.
GATAGATTTTATTGGCCAACCGTGTTCTCTGATGTAAAGAAATTTGTCACCGCTTGCCATAAATGTCAAATTTTTGAGGGCAAGAGAAAGTATTACCTTCACTCTTGAGACCAATTTCCACTGAAAATCCCTTCCAACAATGGGGTTTGGATTTCATTGGAGAAATTCATCCTCCCTCTTCTGGCAAACATAAATGGATCCTAACCACCACAGACTATTTCACCAAATGGATAGAAGCCATTCCTTCTAGACAAGCATATGACACAGTTATTATGGGATTCTTAGAAACCAACATATTCTCTAGATTTGGATGTCCTGAAAAAATCATAACTGATAATGTTGTTGCCTTCAAATCCAAGAAAATGATAGGTTTCTGTAATAAATACCATATCACTTTAGGCCATTCCACAGCCTATTACCCTCAAGGTAATGGTCTAGCTGAGTCTTCCAACAAAAGCCTAATTAATATTATTAAGAAATTATTGGAAGAAAACAAGAAAATTTGGCACAAGAAACTTACTAATGCACTATGGATAGATAGACTCACTACCAAGAAATCTATTGGAACTAGTTCTTATGAATTAGTCTATGGCATGGAGGCTGTATTTCCTTCATCTTTAGGAGTTCCTGTCATGAAATTAATTCAGGAGGATCAAGTGGAAGCCAATGCCATTCAAAGGAGAATAAACCAGACCATCCATCTGTAGCATACTAGATAAGAAGTGTATCAAAGATCCCAAGTATTACAAGAGAAGCTTAAGAAAATATTTGATAAAAGAACCAAGGTAGAAGATTTCTACCTTGGAGATAAGGTTTTAAGATGGGCTTCGAGGAGAGAGGACAAGGGAAAACATGGGAAGTTAGACTTCCTATGGAAAGGGCCTTTTATTATCCATTCCTTACAAGGGAACAATACTTACTATTGAAAAACTTGGATGGCACAAAAACAGAAGAACGACCAGTTAATGATCGAATGTTGAAACATTACTTTGATATAACCTTTTAATGCATTCTAATTTTAACATGTACATACTATATCCTTGGTAATGTCATAGTTTGGATTAGATAGTAACTTGTTGGACTTGAAGCCCGAAGTGAAGGACCTAAGCTTCACAAGTACTACTATCATACATACAATAAAGCAACTAGTAGAAGGATATTTCAGAGCATAGCCAAAGTCATTCAGAAGGCCATCTAACCTGTTGTTCTTGACTTTCCAGCAGGAAAAGCCATCCCCAAGTGGAGCCAGTCTTATGCTCCTATACCAACATGTGTCATATTTCATGATTGACTTGATGAGCTCTGTAATATTTTCATACATTTCTTGTTTCAAAGGTTTTCCATATTGTCAAAAAATCAAAAAATTTTAAAAATGTAAAGAGGGTATACCCTAAAGGAAAATCAAAGGATAAAAACAATAAAATCGTCAAAAAACGAGAAGAAATGAACCTGAATAAAAAAATAGACCAGAAAAGTGTGGAAGTCTAAATGCCACTACTTCTTCATTTTCTGTAGTAAAAAATTGTGTGCAGCTTGTCACTCGCGCCACAATTCATGAAGAGCCAAACAGCTTAAGCTTGACTAGTTCATATTTGAATTTCATGTTTTAGAGATAGTGAATAAATATCTGAACAAACAGTGTAAACTTGGAAGATAAGTGGATAGGTAGAGTAAATAAGAAGGAGCTCAACAGTTTAATCTGAGCACTTGAATGTAATAAGTGCAAACTTAGGTAGGCTTGCCATGTAAAAGAAAAAAGGATTGATAAGGGTTTTCCAGCCTAAGTGCACCCAAATAAAGAAGAAAAAATGTCAGGGTAAAGTAGGTAGGGTAGGTAGATGGTGTTGTAGAATTACTTGTGATGGATAATGTCTCTAAATGTGTTAATTTTTTACTTTTACACAAGTGCAAGGCAGACATTACACTTGATGCAGGTCAAGCAAGACAAAGTCAAATAACTAATTTCCATGCACATTTTTCCCTAATGTTTTCACTAATTTCCCCTAAACTATTAAGATCTTTGAAAATTAAAGGGGTTCAGAGCATTTCTCTGACTTCTGGATGGACCGGACCCTTGGCCCAATGATTTAACAGCCTAAGTACTTAGAATCATCCATAAATCATTCATTTCATTTCATAAAGTTTTTCCTAAGCAAATTCCTACTTTACTTAGGAAAATACACAATATCACCTAAAAACCCCTTTTTCACTTTATCCTAAGTTGAACATACTCTTTAATGTTTTACTTAGCGCTTATTTCCATGTCATATTAACTTTAACACATATTATCTAAATATCGCCCTATTTTACCCTTTACCCCTATTATTTAATTATGCATAAATCCCCAAAATCTTATATAATTCCACCCCAATTAACTATAACCATAAGTACGCGTCAAAAGGATTAACTGGAATTAATTAACCCTTAAGGGTAATTAAGAACCACTCCCCCAACTAATCACACTTCCCCCGATGCGATTTGAATATTTTTTATTGTGTCGGGCCCGCTACAGTTAAAGCCCCGCCATATCCCTTGCCCGTCCGCCGTCCGATCACTCCTTCATCATCCAATGGTCGATATCAATACTGCACCCCATCTGGTGACTACGATTTAACTCGTGATCACCAGGCAGTTTTCCATTCGTACCTCCGCCACGCGTCGTCCATTCAATATGATCGCAAGCTCCCTGCCCAAAACTGCTTAACTCCAAAAGCAGTGCGATCGCGTACCGCTTACCACCCTCCACAAACGAAAAATCATCATTTATTTGCGTGCATCATCTGCCCGATAAATCCAAAAACCCCACCAAACTCAGTTTGTTAAATAAAACGAAGAAAGGTCATTTTCACTATTATATGCTACGACCCGTGCTCTCATGCAAAACAATTTTTGGGTCAACTGTACAAGCTTTCAAACAACCACCTACTTAGGAAACCTGTAGCGATGAAGCCCAGAACCTGTTATCCTTCAGTATTGGCACTCTTCACCTGCTTGATACAGGTATTTATCCAATTTACACTCAAACCCTATAATTTTGGTTTTCTACTGAACATTCTACAAGAAAGGGCCAAATTCAGTTTTAATCCAAGTCTGTCTTCACGATATAAAGTCCTCAACCTATTGTCTTACTTATTTTCCATAAAATTCTCCCAATTCCATTTTTGAATACACAAGAACCAAAGATGGAAACTCGTATAGCCTTGAATGTAGCACCCATGAACGCTCCCCACAAAGACAGATTATCTACCTCTAGTCGATACAGATTTTCAGATAATAGACCTATCTGGTGATAAAAACCATCTTCAGGTTTTCTGCGAAGACAGAGATAGTTATCTAAATAAGTCTGACATTTTTGGACTGTGGGAATCTAACCTTCCCATGTATTTCCTCCCCTCAGTCCATCTTTTCCCAGACTTAATTCATCAATGCTATGCTAATTATGATCCTAACCGAAGAGTTGTTATATCCCAAAGCCAAACAATCATTTTTCCCATAACTGCTCAATCCATCAATGAAATGTTGCAGTTCCATTCTAGTCAGCCCGTCACTCCTATTTCCATGGGGAAATTTCTTAAAAAATCCTTTCAGTTATCTCAATCAGAAGTAAACCGTATTGCCCAAACCTTCATGTTACCAAAGCAACAACCTAAAGGTCCACCTCCTTATCTGCAAACTTGCTTCACTGAAACTAGAAGTCTCATTGTTCATATGATATCCCTGATAATGGGATTTAACTCTAGTGAATATGTTGATGATATCACCCTAGTGTTACTATCAAACTTTACTCCAGGATAGCTCCCTACTGTCAGATATGACTATGCCTCCTATATTGCCAACAAATCCATGACCAATTCTTGAATTTGGAAATGGAAGGAGTTTTCAAATATAACTCTTTCATATACCATCTTATGTTATATTATCAGTCAGATAACTTTCCTTTCCCTATCAAGAAACTTGACACCAAAGGAAATCCAAGGTCTGTTATTTTTTGGAGTCCAATCTTTGATAATACCCATGAGTCCCCTTACACTTATGGTGAGTTCATTGACCTATTTGTACATTTAGCAACCACTCTGTTGATAGGAGTTTCCCCTCCAAGGATCAATGGAGACATGAAGAAGATTCTCCAGCTCTCTAAACAGTACAGGATAGGTGACTGGTACCTATATAAAAATCACACAGAAATCAAGATGTATGGGTGTGAAATTTTCCCTTTTAAGCTACCCAAGTATGTTCCCATAAGATTGTTTGCCTTGGAGTATTTCTGGAAAATCATAAATGCTGATTTAGTCCATTTTTGTTGTGCCAAGAAGAAAGCTCAGCTAAGAATTAAGAACCAGCTAGGCCCTTTTTTCATCAACACTAGGGATGCATGGAAAGAAGCTGAAAATATTTTAGAATATCACCTTAGACTACAAAAAAGTTTTAGGTGGGTACCATATGACCCCAACAATTTTATATGTGACAGAAGGATGAAGAACAAGTTATCCCCATATATTCACCATAGGATCTCACAAATTGAGCAGTTTGCAAACTTGGATGAATGGATAGAGGGGACCCTAGTAAATGATGTTAGTGAGCAGGTCAATATAGAAAATGTTATGAGATATCTAGAGAAAACCCTTGACTTGGATTCTTTTGGGCAGGTACCATTCAAGTTGCCTCAAAAATTAGCAGTTAGTACATCCACTGCTGGAACCTCTCAACAACCTCCATAGGAAGTCAACATACCAGCAACAGGAACATCCAAAGGCAAAGAAATAGAGCCCATAGAACAGCCTACAATGTCAAATCAGCCTAAAATTTCCAAAGAAAGGGGTCAAGTGCCAACTCCTCCAACTCAAACCAATATAGAAGAATGTCAAGCTCTGCAAACTCCTCTAAATGAGGAAAGAAACAAAACGAGGGTTAGGGAAACCACAACCCCTGCCAGTGGACCTAAAGGACAACTAGGGGAAAAGCGGAAAAAACTAAACCCTCTGCCAGAAGAGGAAATAGTTTAAGAGACTACAAATAGCTAAAGAGAAGAAAGAGTAGTAAGCCAGCAAGGCAAGAGCTAGAAAGACAATACAGTGTAGAAGTATCATCCCACAGGCCACAAAGTAAGGAGACCTTACATATCAAGAAGACATTCACAAAAATAAAAGCCAAGAATGACCCCGTGAGGCTTCAAATGTACAATCACTATTTAAAAATGGGCCCCATGAATCAACAAAGACTAATGTTAGCCTATGACATTAAAGAGGGCTAGACGATAATGAGTTATTTCAAGCCAAAGGTGCAGCAACCTCAGTCAGTAGTAGATTACATTAGAACTAACCTAGAGGTCTTAGCCAAGGATATTCATCCTATCGATCAAATTGAAATTCACAAACAAACTGGAGAAATGGTCTATTCCACATTGGCTGGTAAAGAAATGGTGGCCCACAAACTACAAAATTCCTTGGATAATACAACTTCTCAACTACATTTGGAGAAACCTCCTCCCTGGCCAAGGATAATAGAATAAAATAATAAAAAGAAATCATCATTGGACTGGGAAATGATCCAAAAGATGTTAAAGGTATAGAAGCTCTGGTAAAAAAGAAAGAAGAAGACATTGTTGCCCTAAGGAAATAGCTAAAGCTACCTCCTTCAAGGCATCCATAGACTGCTGAGGTTATAAAATAGAAATTTGAAGAAGAGATGATGGACCTACTCTTGAAACTCAATGAAATATTAAATGACACAGAGCAGGCGTTAGAAAATTCACTAAAGGACAAGCAGGGAGAGTCGACCTCTCAACCTCTTGAAGTAATACCAATAGTCTCAACAACAATACACTCTACACTTGGGATAGTCTTGGCTCCAAACATCCCTGCAGCCACAACAGAGGTCGTCACAGGTACAGTTACAGTAGGAACAACACCAAAGAGAAGTGCCAATTTGAGTACAGAAGAGTTGATAAAGGAAATGGAAGACATAAGGCTACAAGTTTCAGAATTAAAATAGGTAAAAGAACAGTTGGTTAAAATGTATATTGATTATAATATCTCAAAGATAAACGTCATGGAAAAAACAAGGGATATCAAAGCTTTAGAAAAGAAAGTGAAGGAATTAGAAAAAGATCTCACTTTTGACAAGCCTCTCACATAAATCAAGAAAATTCTTTGGGCCAACATCACTCAGTCTGTAAATGATGTTTGGCCATCCATCCAAGTGGTTTTTCAACAAATTGATCTAGTGAAAGCAACATAGGGAGAAACTCAAAATAAAAGAGCTTTGTTAGGACAAATGCCAGATGAGGCCAGCCGGCTTATACACTTTTTGAATAACAAGACTAAGGAACAACTGGAAGAAATTGGCAGAGCCAACATGACAAATACTATTTTGGAAATGAAAAGGGTGCTAACTAGGAGAACTTTGATGAAGAATTTAGAGAGAAGATGCCAAGATATGCAGGTGGAAATAAATTCTTTTATGGAGAAGTTCACTGCTTTGCAGAATAAAGAGCTACTAAGTCCTCTGGTGATTAATGACAAATTAATGAAGCACATAGATTATGTAGACAAATTGAATAAGTCTGCTAGCAATCAAGCTAGTTCATCAAGAAGTGCTTCAGGAATAAAACACTCCCCACTGGCCGAGTTCTCTATGATAGCTTAGAGAACTTATTCTATGTTGAGCATGAAATAAAGCACTTGTTCCTAATCTGGCCTACCTTTTTTAGATATACAGAAATTGACAAGAGCTCGAGTAAACTTCATAAACACAAATGGCCATAACAAAAATGGTGGTAAGACATCTTGGAAATTTTGTAAATTTATCCTGAGTAAAATGTAAATTTTGGGCTATTTAGTATAGTAGGATGAACAAAGATGAACATATATCAAACAGGTCAAAGTGTATCAGAACAGATAAAGAGTATCAGTCAAAAACAGGGAAGCCAACACAGAGTTACTAAAGAAGACAGCAGCAATCCAAATTATATCGCCTGCCTCCAGCACACTCAACAAGAAAAGGAACAACACAACATCCATTTACCTTCTTCCTATCTTCGAGACTAGATGTCTCTATTTTCTTGTAACTTATTGATTACTCACCCTAGAATATATCTCACTCTGTTATGAGATATTTTTTTGTAAACATTTTTGTATAAATACTCCGTCAATTGGAGTATTGAGGGTGGATTCATATACATTGTTGTAATATTGGTTATTTTGGAATAAAGTGTTGTTGGATCAAACTTTTGTATGGCTTGCTGGACAAAAAATTAATGCGAGGGACTTTTCACAAATTTTTTGAATCAAACACTAGATTAATAAATCCTCTATACCTGATGTTTTTAAAGTTTTCCTTGTTTATTATATCATCTTGTTTCACATCTGAATGATAAACGAAAAACAATAATTTAGAATATGCTTAACTGCACTCCGTTTTCAATCATTATTGTTCCTTATTTTTTCTTCTGAATTAGTATAAACAGTGAAATCTTAATTGCTCCTCCTTTCTAGTTCTTTCATTCTGATTATTAATTAAAGAATACTTAACTGCTCTTTAGTAGTGATCATTCAAGTTCCCTCTTTAAATATGCTGAAAGATTCTTAACTACCCTTCACATATTTTTGAAAGCATTCCATCGATCCCAAGTCTTTATTTGTTCCTTGTTTGACCATCTTGCCCTGCGAAACCATCGTTTGTTAGGAAACCAAGTCTAGTTAAGCCATCCACTTTGACTCCATTATCCCAATGGCCTAAACTAGTAAGTCCTATCCCTCAAAACAAAACTCCTAAACCTCATAACTACCCTAATATTTTTCAAAACAAAGCTAAAACTGAAAGAGGGAGCCCTCTCTAGATATAGATTGGCTAGATTCTGTATCTAAAACATTGGTTTGTGGTTACCTCAGACCCCTTTCCCCTTCCTACAACTTTAGGGAAAATCTGAGTGATAAAAGGTGCAGTTGTTGTGCATATGTCATATATGTTGTATTGGTTGCACATGTAATGTTTCGTGCATGCCATATGGTGTATATTTAGTGTGTGTACATGTTGATTATGTACTGTTATGTACATAGCCTAGTATAGATAATGTTGTATGAATGTTCGATATTCAGTGGCGGGTATAGATGATGCTATGTACATGTTGCAAATGCAGTGCTATGTACAAGTAGTGTTGCGTGCATGTTGTGCATGTGGTCCTATGTAGATATGGTATGGTGTGTATGATTGTACAAGTGGTGCTATGTACATGTGGTGATGTGTACATGTTGTACAAGTGGCGATGTGTGCAGGTGGTGTTGTGTACATGTTTTGCATGTGGCGTTGTGTACATGTGGTGTCACGTACATTTCGTGCATGTGGTACAATGTATATGTGGTATTATGTAAATGTTGTACAGTGGTGCAGTGTACATATGGCATTGTGTACACGTTTTTTAGGTAGTGCCATGTACATGTGTTGTTGTGCACACGTTGTGGAGTTGGTGCTTGGTACATGTGGCACTAGTGTAAGTTTGGGATTGAGTGCATGTTATACAGGTTGTCTTGCAAGCATGACGTACTATGTATGTGCATTATGTAGTCATGGTATCGTGACATATACATTCATTGTTTTCCACTCTATACATGTATTTGTGTTATGTTGTACATCAAGTGTAGGTGGATGTATGGTGTTGTCTCATACACTTGGTTTATGTGTATGAGATGTGTTTTATACTGGGTGTACGTGTATGCATTTTGTGGTATCACACATTGTGTGTGGATCAATGTCTCCATATGTACATTGTGCATGTGTATGTAGATACACTGGGTGTAGGTGTATGTGTTGTATGCCAGGTATAGAAGCATGTGTGGTTGTATGTGTGTGATACACACTAAGCATATGTGCACCCGGTAGAGGAGAAGGCATTGGGTGTTTGTTGGGTGTGGCAACCCATTCGGTGTGTGTATAGAAAGAATAAAGGCAGAAGTAAATATCAATGAAGGATAAGTATCGGTATTGTATTTCAGCTTTACTATGCATATGATTTATGATTCTAGTCGATGATGATTACATGTGATCTATGATTATGGTTTATGATGGTTACATGTGATTTATTATTTTGATCTATGGTGGTTATGTCTTGAGCTAACCTGATGTGATATTTTTTAACATGATGCTAGTTTAACTTGTCGTGGTAGGAAGTAAACATGTATGCAAGTGTACCTTATTAACGAGCTACCAATGAGGTATGATTTAAAGTTTTTTCCATTTATTTTGAATATAATGGAAGTTATGTGATTGGTACAGGAAGCGCAAAAACTCCTTGTTGGGTGGCTAAAATCAACTGCAAGAGTCAACTACAACTATGAAAAGGATTGCAACATATAGTAGTATGTTGGTAAAGAATTTCAAGAAGGCGGCCAATTATTTCCATTGATTTTCAAGATCATGCTATGAATGGTATGATGGTTTTGAGGCAGGTATATGCCTTGGTTTTTTTATCTTTCGATGTGAGGAAGCATTGCCAAGGGATGGACTGCCTAGGATGGGGGTGCCAATAGAACTTGGAAGGTGAGTGACTACATGGAAGGGTTGATTGGATTTCCTGAGGGACTATGTAGCAGAGAAGGGAAGTTTGGGGATGGATTTGTTTTGGTCATGAGAATTTCCAAATCGAACTAGATGAACATAGGGAGTACGCCTTGGATCAATGAGCTGATAACTATTCATTGAGAGTACAACTAGTGTGGGATTGTAGCAGTGGACATTGGATGCAGCGCTAGACATTGGCAACAAATTTTGGACTTCCTGGGTAGGAGATGAATCTTGGTACTACTTTGAGGGTGGAGGTGTGAGCCTATGGATTCCCTTGCTGAACGATATATGCATCTTACTCTCTAATTTTCTGGTTTAGCAGATGTGTATATATGTATATGTCATTAATGTAAATATTGTAATGAGTTGTGTTATAAAGCTCCATTATGTAGTATGTTGTCATGATATTTTGTTTTAGGAGATGGTCATTGTAAATAAGGTAGCGATTTATGTTATAAATATCCATGGGTAGTATGTTTTTTTCATCTTATTTGTTATAGGTGTCATTGAACACTGAGCATGGTGTCCCCCAAGGGGGAGGGTTGTGTAACAACCCCTGGTTAAAATTCCAAGTAGTAAAAGTTAAAAACAATAACCATAGTCGATGAGGCACTTAGTCTAAGATAAATGTTGGGAAGGAAATACTAGTGGGGTTGTTCACTTGGTTCTTTATGGCTAAGGAAATTGGCAAACGAAATTGCTAAGGCGTTGGAAAGGAATGAGGCATTAATTGCCATTTTATTTATGAAAATAAAGGAAATTAGGAGAAAAGGAAGCTGAAAGGTCACAAGTTTCATGTGAGGATGAAAATGAAGGAAAATAATGGAAAATGAAGAAAATAGAGGCCTCATTAATAAAAAGGTTTCTGAGGATTTGTTGACAGGCTCTTAGTCAATGTAACATTTTTTGAGTTTAGTTTTGGAGCAGTCATATTATTCTCTCTCTCCCATACTCTTGGATACTTGGAGTTTTCCTTGGGGCACTTTCGGATTGGAGCAGGAAAGGCAAAGAAGGACCAAGGAAGCAAGGATCAAGCAGGGAAGGCCAGGATCAAGAAGCTACAACAGGCTTCATTGCATGTATCGAATTGCATGTGTATTTTCCCTTCTAGACCTAGAAAGATTGGTATTCCATGTGGTTATTTTCTGTCATGGCATGGATTTTGGGAGGTGTGATGGTATTTTCAGCCTAGCCTTACCATTTCTAAATAGTCATGGTGTGATGGGATTCTCATGTTTGGTTGAGCTAGATTGTCAGATGCATTCAAAGCTAAGTGAGTCGAATCTTTGAAATAATAGAACACATGGCCTAGTAACCCCTGAGCCAAACCATGGGTTGCGGTAAAGCCAAATTTTGTGTTGCCTCTGGTGGCCTAGGAATTCTTGCTGGTGAATGGAAGGATACACAGTAAAGCCTAGAGGTGGTTCTCTCTCTGTTGGGCCCAGTAATCCTGGGTGTGGAATACGTGGTAAAGCCTAGAGAGTGGGTCTCAGTTTGGTGCCTAGTGATCAGGGTTTAGATTGCGGTAAAACCTGAGAGGCTAAGAGATATGAAAATTCCTCACAATGTAGGTGGAGTAATCTAGTGGCATCCATGCTTGTTTGGCCTAGTGATCGAGTGGAGATCACTTTAAATCCTCTTATGATGTGTTCATTGTGTTGGCCTAGTGATCTAGGATGGATTATGGTAAAGCCTCGTTTCTATTGATGAGGGTGAGGTGGTTTAGCCTCAGTATGCCCTAGTTGAGTTATTTTGGTTTGAGTCCCACATTTATGCTGGGAATATGGCATAGGTGTGAATGGCTGAAGAGAGATTTTGCTCATCCGTTCAATGGTTTGGTGGAACGTGGTTGTACCATCTCTCATTGGGTTATTGCATTCATTAATAAGAAATTCATTCCCTTTATTTCTGTGTGCAAATGTATTGATGTATATGTGGATTTTGATGGCTGATATGTTTATGGTATTTTTGTTCCTATTATGTTGGCTATACGTACATTTTCTGGAAATAACTACGTAAGGCTCTCAACATGTTTTTACTTGTACATGAATGTATAATGTATCTGTGACCTAATAGATGATAATGCATCAAATTTCGTAAGGGAAAAATGGTTTATAGAAATTATTATATCAGTATGAGATTTCGACACTAAATTCTATTGTTTACACCTGTAGGTTACATGGTTACAATATGTTTTATGAAATGCCTGTCATGGCTAGTAGGAGGTTGGGTAAGGTCTTGTTGACCTTATTTCTTTTTTTGCATTGTTACCCTCGACTCTCCTTGATATCAAGCTATCATTCTAGTTTGGGCATTCGCCTTGGCTCTCAACTTCAAAAAGTGGATTAAATCCCAGGGTCACTGGAACAAAACTAGCATGTTTGGTCCAAAGTCCCTAGCAGGCAAGCCCGTGACAAAGAATTTAGGTTGTCGGTCGATCCCTTGCAAATAGAATTAGAGTGGCTATGGCCTAAGAGGTCCAAAACAATAGTGGGACTGAGGAACATGCTATCTGAATGGTTGACTTGTCTCCTGAGGGTTTTGTTTATGTTGTTGGATGACTCTGTGTGATGTTCCATCAATTCCACTTCCTTAAGTTCACCTAGGAGGTCAAATCTGATCATATTAGCCTCTCATCTAATGTTTTCCCTGGTTTGCATGGCCACATGGGAAGATGTGGGAGGAGGGTGTTACAATAGAGGTTTGGAAACTCATTCAAATGTTCTGGCAAAATCCCAATGCATATGATACATTTATGTGGAAAAATGATTCATTATAGTGCAAGGATTGCTTATATCTATGTAATCAACCGCTACTCAAATAAAATTTTCTTTTGGAATTACAAACCTTTCCTATAGGAGGGACCTTAGGATTTCAAAAAACAATTACCATATGGTCAAGAATAATGTTTTTTGGAATGACCTTATATCTAATATTTAGAAGTTTCTGGTACAGTGTTTGGTTTGCCAATAAAATAAATTTGAAAAAATTAATACTCGAGGCCTTTAACACCTATTAGCCATTCCAAATCAACATTGAGAAGAGGTGAGAATGGATTTTATCACAGATTTAACCATATCCAAAGGAAATAATGGCATGATGGTGGTTGTTAATAGAATTTCCAAGTATGAACACTTTTGTGCACTATCTTATCCTTTCATAATCAGTATAATGACTACTTTATTTATGGAAATAGTTCAAAAGCTACTTGGAAACCTAATATTATTGTAAGTGACAAAGATCTCATTTTCACTAGAAATTTTTGGAAAAAAAATATTTTCTTGTCTTCGTACCATCAATTAGCTCATAGCTCATCTTATCATCATGTTGTAGTGTTTAACAACCCCCATTTTAATATATTATAATTTTCCTATCAAATTTATTATATTAAAATAGGGACCCTTTAGTTTTAGAAAATCAACATATATATATATATTATAATATATATTTATTATAATATAATATTAATATATAATACATATATATATATATATATAATGAGGAACTATATTCAAAGTTTAACAAACCTTGATTATCCCAAAAAACCAAATTAAATAGCCCCCAGAAGGAAGAATTATACTTAGGGTTTAGAAAACCTTAAGTAATAAATAATATGGGTTATTTAATTAAAAAACAAAATAAATCAGAATTTTTAATCCCCAAAGGCTAAAATTGTTATAAACAAAAGTTAACTCTTTACAAAATCCGACTCTCCACCATACCCCGCGTTGCACATCCCATAATAAAAAAATTCAAAAGGAAAATACTTCCCTGCTTCGATTGCGATATTCGTCAATTGGACCCGACAGGAAAATTAATCATAAGAAACAAATTCTCCATGTCCACGACTATCACAAATTATAAAAAAAATAATTCCTACCTTAACCAATTGTGATATGCAATAAAGTACACACCCGATGGAAAGATACACGCAAATCCATAAAATCCTGCGTTCGCAATCTTTCACAAAAGTACCAAAGTCCATACTCCATTGCCTTTTCCTGATTGTGATATGTGATTAAGATTGGACCCAATAGGATTATAAAATCCATTCCATAAATCAGTTGTGTCCAGAGCTATCGTAGTTACCAAAGATTCCTACCTCCTCCCAATTGTGATTGCGATTAGACCAAACCCGATGGGATTATTAACTGCATTTCTAAAATATCCCGCATCGGGGACTATCACAAATATTTTGAAAGGCTTAAGTCCTGCCTCATATTGATTGTGATTGTGATATACGGACCCAATGAGATTATTCACTCCAACTCATAGATCCCTTGCATCCGTGCAATCGCAAGAATCATAGTCTCAATCCTTCCACACCACTCATTGTGATTTGTGATAAGCTCCAAGCCTGATAATAATTACATGTCAATTCATAAAAAATATCACGTTCAGGGCTATTAAAGTTCTATTAGCCATGATGATTTTTCTAAATACTCCTACAAAATATGATTTTGATATGCGATCAGGCCCAAGACATCTCCCATTTCATTCCTATCATCATTTGTGACGTGATTCTCCACATCAGATGCCACGTCATAGTGATGTCACCATGATTTCATTTGTTACGTCATATCGCAGATCGCAAATTGCAAATCTCTCAAGGCTATTGGTGTTGTACCACTCTGTTGTTGTGAAATGCAATCAACCTTGCACTAGACGAGGATTATAAATTCCATATCATAAATCCCCTTGTTTGTGGTTATCACAAAAGCCATGGAACTCAAGCCATTCCTTCTCTCCCCATTCCGATTGCAATTTGGCCTTATTGAGATTTTCATCTATTTCAATAGGGATTCTCCTTACTTGAAATATGACAATAATTCAAAGCCCGGTCTAAAAGAAATTGCAATTTTGTGATGAGGGCATAAAATTTCTCTTGTCTTATTACAAGAATCACTCCACATTTCTCTCCATCATGGTTGTATTTAGAATTTATTGCAGCTCTAAGTTTTTCATGATCTCTTGCAAAAGTGATTTGTTTCACATAAAACTCGCTTATGAGTTTCATTTATTTCAAACTTATCGATTCTTGATTTTCTTGTTCACATTCATGAAATAAGAGGACAATTGTACTGACAAGAATTAGTTCATTTCAAATAGACATGCAAGCATTCAAATAGTTCAATTAAACAATTAAAACTAATGAAGACAACAAATCACATTAAAAAGTTTCCACCAAAAATTGTTTTCCTTTAAGCGTTTTTCAAGAGATCTGTTTAAATGCCATCAATGATCTACAAAATAGATTCTGTTGTTTTCTGCTATTTAAGCTTGTTTTATAAAATAAGGCTCTAGAATTTTATGAAGAAAGGCTTACAAAAGGTTGCACTATTGTACTTTCACACTTTTCTCAATAAAACAACTGGAACATTGTTTTCGGAATTTTCATAAATAATTTTGAGAAGTTGCACTACTGTACTCCTGGAATCATCTTCATGAGAAAGACTAAATGGCAACTATTTATTTTATGAGAGCCATGAATAGAAATTAGTATAACAAAATGACGCCGACGAGACTTGATCCTAGGAATGTGAAGTTCTAGTGGCATTGGATCAAATAAATGTACCTTCTCAGCATACTATTGCTGGCAAAACTGCTAATGAATTCTAAAGGCACCGATATTTCACAAAATATATGTGTCCATCAACCGCGTTGTGACATCAGAACAATGACATTGAAGAAAGTAGGAGGAAATTGAATGCATAGTTGTCTGCCGGTGTAATGGAATATATGAAACTTCGCGACTATTTTCTATACCTTATAGATTAGTTCCAACCTCTTAGCAACAACTATTAATGTTGTCTTGGAAGGGGCCCACGTTGGAGTCTTTACCCTGCTATTTAGCGATATTAGCTACCAATGTGATTTTCACGTATTTAATTTGGTTGTGCCTCAATAACAGAGCTCTCAAATTGATTTCGTATGGATTTCTTTAATTTCATAGTATAATTTGAGGCATGAGACATGAAGCATGAGTATTTTTAATGTGAAAATGCAAACGATTATGAGATGTATGGAAATATTTTTAATAAGAGAGATTTGATTTATGGCAATGTTGATTAAATTCATAATTGGAGCATACGTGCCCTCCATTAGCATGAAAATCTATCTAATTCACACATGAAGTGGAACATAGGTATCCTCCAACAGAATGGTTAAAAAGGATCTCAACATCAAAATCATCATCTCAACAAATCAAAAGAAATACATGGCATCACTACATCATATACCTCCATTTCCTGCGACAGTCTGAAAACACAAATCTTAGCTACAAAAATGGACATCAACATGAATTCATGGTGTGAAATTGTGTCGAATGACTATAAGCTCGATGCCTATCTCACATTGTCAAAATCTTGACCCTGAGGAATCTTGAAGATTCCCCAAAGATTCCTTATTACTAATTGCTTGAAGTTTCACTGCTCATACAAGGAAATTGATTGCACCACCACATTCCTTCTGAGAAAGCGATAAAAATGAGTATAAATTTTACATACTTATGTTACCTTCAAAAATTACCGACAAGGGAATCTCATAGATTCCTTAAAGAATCTACATAGAGAATATACTATAAAATATTCCTTGAAATATTATGTGGAATATTCCTCATAATAATCTTGCATCAAAATACGCACCTCGATAGACACCTATGTTCTTGAATCCGACTCATGCTTAGTGGCCTCTTATTGCTCCGTGGGCAAATGAAATTTCATGTTTAATTCAAAAAAGGTGGGCGTGAAATGAAATGCCCATCATTGGGTGGCTTCATTGGCGGAGTTCATTTAGATATTTGTTTTTGTGTGGTCAGGTTTTCCAAACACCACCTGACCAACTTAGCATCCTTTTTTGAATGACACTTTGTTTTTTCTGGTCACAGTTTGTTAAAGGTTGGATGGCTACCCATTGGCGTCCCGGTCGGTTTGTTCGGGAGGGTTCGAACCCCACCTGGCCTATTATTATGTATAGTGGCTTTGGGTTGGTGGTGTTTAACCAAAATCTAGCCATATAATATATTTATATATGTGGTGGTGTGGGATGGCGAGGGTCGTGCCCCACCACCCCTTTTTGAATTTTATTTTCTTGTTAAAACAAACTATTTCAAGTTTTTTCGCTGATTTTTAAGGGTCACTAGAAAAATTAACAATCTAGAAAAATCACCCATTCTCATTGTTGGAATCCATTCAACATTAAATTCCAAATTGTTGCCTCATCAATGACTACCACTGGGCCTAGTTTGACCAAAATTTTTACAAGCCATAACTTTCACATACGAACACAAATTGAGGTTTCATTCACACCGCTAGAAATATTCCACCGAGATATCTGATATAACGATTTTTTCAGTTCAATCAGGTGACTTTGATGTTTGAGCTTTTCCAAAGTCACTTCCAAATTCTAAGCATTTGTGGAGCCACTTTGATCATTCCTCCACACTGAGGAGCTTTTGGTCCTCAAAAAGCATGAACATAATTTGAAATTCTTGTGTTACATTTTCTACACAATAAGTGTCCTGACATGCCATACTTTCTTCTCCTTGACCCTTGTTTTTTGGAGCCATAATTGGTGAGTCGACAGGTACATCCTCTATAAACCTGTAGTACAATATTTGCAAAATACATGTTCAATTACATGACCAAACATCACCCAACATCCCCATACTTTCCAAGAGTTTGTAAGGGACATTCTTTGGTCAATTGTATATCATATTAGAAACCAATACTCCAACTATCAATAAAAAGTCCAAAAACATCATCGTTGCTTTAATAAGCAATGGAAAAGAAATCATCGCTTTTACAATTATATTCAAGCACATGATTTATAAAATGTTTCCATGAAAAGCTATTGTATCTAGTAAAAGCTTCTCTTAATCAACAAAGTGAATGGGTTAGCATCCTGGACCTATTTCACTTATTGAACAATTTTTTCAATTGGTTACTGCATGGGCGATTTTTCCTTGAGACGCTTCTCTGGATGGAGCCTCCAACATGTGGCTCTTTTATTTCCATGTCTGTTTAAATGACTACAAAAGTTATTCTTCCTCTAGACTTGCTTAACCTTATTCCCTTCCTGATGTGGAGAAGGTATTTCATTTCTTGTCCTCTCTCTTTCTACCATTCTCTTCCAGCACTTTGCAACGACATGGATATGCAAGCCACAAAAATTAAATGGTTTTATATGCCATGATTTATCCTCATGATTAATAATATGCTTGTAATCAAAATTTACTTTATAATACTAAGGCTTTTTATACCTCTCTTGGTTGTCTCTGGTGCAATCCGGGTGATGAGAGCTTGCCTAAGGTCTTCCTCCAAAATGTGCACTATCATGGGAGGATTGTGATGTGTTCCAATCATCCTCCTTCCTCAATGGTTTTGACAATGCGTTGGAATATTCTTCTACCTATGAGCATTCTCCTTTAATGTATGCCATCTTGGTAAGGAGTGTTGGGTGAGATCCTTAAATGGGTAGCTCAAGGCTTCCAATAGAAATAATATCATGTGAAAATGAAATTGAAGAATGATCAACATTGTTTACCTTAGATGTCGATTCTAAAATATGTGATGATGGCTTCACTAAGTTATCATTGTGCTTCAACTATTCCAAGGCCTCTTCAGTAGCTCATAACTGAAGCTGCAATTTTTCCTTCTCCTCTTTTTCTTGTCGAAGTCTCCTAAATTAAGAATAATTTGCATGAAGGTTGTGATTGATCTCCTCATCTGAATGATGGGAAGATGATGAAGGAGATGACTAATCACTAGAATATGGAGATAGAGCATTGTCCTCTACCCTTTCTTTCTCTTGTTCCTCTCTTTCCATTTTCTCTTTGTAATTTGTATATATTAAATATACCATGTTGTCCATCTTGTCGAAGGCCTCGTATAGATCTCTGTCATCCTCCATTTTCTTTCTATCTGCATGTTCAATATATGGTTATCATTAACACTTGCAATTCACATCAAGGAGGGGACCTCTCTGATATAAAACTTGATCTGGATCTCTTCAGCAACTGTAATTAACCAGAATCCTTTGCTTCTATGATGTTAGCAAAGTTCCATGTGAAAGAGTATGAAAAACCACATGTGCATATTTTAAATAAGAGGAGACATCACGACAACCATCATATCAAAGAACTCAAACACATTAATAATGGATTTCACCCAATGTGGGTTACATCTTTGGGGTCGATGTCAAGATTGGAGAGGCCGCTTCATTAAATGTTGAAATATGATGATGATGTACATAGTATATTCTTTGTCATTACAAGGATAAACTCCCTCATAAAGAGTGGCATGCCTCTCCACAAGATGTTCTGCTACACAAACTCTCACTCATATGGGCCATCCTTTAGCATGACAAGGTATCTATTTCACACATGAAGTGGCATACAAAACTCCTCCACCAGAATGGTAAACAAGGATCTCAACATCAAAAACATCGGCTCATATGACAAGATAATAAATTCTCACATGACATGGCAAAAAGGCGTCCTCCAAAAAAATGGTAAATAAGGATCTCAACATCAAAAATATCATCTAAGAAAATCAAAATGAGGACATGGCATCATTACATCATATATCTCTATTTCCGGGGATGGCCTAAAAATTCAAGGCTCGACTACGAAAATAAACATCACCATTGAATTCATGGTGTGAAATTGTGTCAAATGATTATAAAATCGACCCCTCCCTAACACTGTAAAAATATGGGCCCTCATAAATATGGAAGATTCCCCAAAGATTCCTTACTCCCAGCTTCCTAAAATTCTATTGCTCAGATGAGGAAAGTGATTGCACCATCAGATTCCTTGTCAAAAACCGATGAAAATGAGTATAAGTTGACCTACTTCTATTACTTTCAAAAATTACCCCCAGAGAATCTCCAAGGTTCCTTAAAAAATATGCATAAAGAATATACTATATAATATTCATAAGAATATTCTTGCATTGAAATATATGCCCAAGCGAACCCCTTTTGTGTCGAATCTAACTCATGGTCACTGGAGCTTCATTTCTCCTCGAATAAATGAAATTTCACTTTTAATAAATAAAAAAGGTGGGTGTGAAACTCAAAGCCCATTGCTGGGTGGCTTGGTTTAAAAACTTCATTTACAAATTGGTTTCTATGTGGTCAGAGGTTCTAAACCCCACCCGACCCACTTAACATCTTATTTTGAATGGCACTTTTTTTTTGGTAGCAGTTTGTTTAAGGTTGGACAGTCGAGTGTTGGTGGGTTGACCGGTTTGGCCGGGGGTGTTGGAATCCCACCGGCCCTATTATTATGTATAATGGGTGTGGGTTGGCAAAGGGTGGTGACCACGACCCATTTTTTTTCAATGTTAAACTTATTTTTTGTTGTAACAAACTATTTAAAATTTTTCTATCGATTTTTAAGGGTCAGAAGCAAAACTAACGAGGTGAAAAATTGACCCATTCCAGTGGTCGTAATTTGTGCATCAATAAATGCCAAAAATTTTCCTCGTTAGTGGTTCCCACTGGTCCTAGTTTGACCAAAACATTGACCAGCCATAAGTTTCACATATGAACTTGAATTGGGGTGTCATTTCACATTGTTGGAAAGCATGTGTTGTGTAGGTTTTAACACTACACAAAAATTACCCCGAAACATATTCTTAAAAGATATAATCTACAATGGCAAGAAATACAAAATAAACACACTAATATTTTCCCCTAGATCCCAAAACGAGGCCTTCCAGATTGATTTTTCATTATATTCCTTTCAATTTCACAACACATATATATACATGTCGAAGAATTCATAAACCCCAATCCATTAACCATGAATTAGAACATAACCATAGTTCCCATGATCGGATATACAAGATACCATGGGGAGAAAATGATGTTGCCCAAAACCATGTGCAAAACCCATCCACAAAACCATAGGTAGGTTCACTGGCCTAATATAGGGTGCCAAAAAAAAAAATCCTGGCACTGGCCTGGACCTTATGCACCCTCAACAAGGGGGCTATGCCCCCCCCCCCCCCCCCCCCCCCCCCTCTAACCCTCTAGATATGTGCTTGGGGCTAGTCGTGGAAATAGTATAGCACACAGCCAACGTTCTCCCAATTGTTTTTTTCTTTCCACACAGGGGGTCACATGAGAGCTTAGCCATTGATCTAGCCCTAAAACACTTATCACTTCTCTACACCATTAAAACTTCTCGGTTCTCACAAAATTCATCAACACACCTGTAGCATTCTTCAAAGTGTCTACCTTTACCAGCAACACCTTTCTTCCTCAACCATATCCCTCACAAATTGATACTGAAAATAAATGTGTTTTTCTTTTGAATTATAAGCGAGGCTCTTTGCCAAGAAAATTGCACTTTGGTTATCATAGTCTTTCCTTATAGCTCATTGTACTAACACCATATTTGAACGCAATCTCTACAACCAAATTGCTTCCTTACTTGCATGAGTGGCTAACATGTAATCTGCCTCTATAGATGAAAGTGCCACTATAGACTCTCTCTTGCTCATTCAACTAATTTCACCCCCAAATATGTTAAACATATAACCACTTGTATATCTTCTCTGATCCAAATCTCTAGCCTAATCTGCATCAACAAAGCCACAAATGTCCAAAACACTGTTCAATACTAGTCTTCTTTTGTAGCACAACCAATAATCACTAGTGCCACACAAATTCATGAAACCCCACTACACTTTTGTACAATGCTCATTCCCTATTTTTGACATAAACCTGCTGAATACTACCATTACATGTCCAATGTCTGGTCTAGCACATACCATTGCATACATCAGGCTGCTGACTACACTTTCATATGGAACACGAGACATGTGATCTTCCTCTTCTTGTGTCATAGGACACTGCTCAACAGATAAATTTACACCTATAGGAATAGGAACCTTCGACGATTTACTCTCATGGAAATTAAACCTATGTAGTAATGTCTCGACATAATTCCTCTGGTTTAACCATAGCTTCCTCTTTTCTTGTTCTCATTTAATTTCCATGCCCAAAATATAGTTTGCAGCACCAATCTCCTTCATGTCGAATTTGGAGGAAAATTGGGTCTTCAAATCTCAGATAATTTCTTTCTCATTTCCAATCAACAACAAATAATCCACATACAAGACCATATAAATAACACAATCACCAATTAATTTAAAATACACACATTGATTTGCTTTGCTTCTGGTGAAGCTAAGTCCATCTATAAATGTATCAAATTTCTAATACAACATACTTGGTGATTTTTTTTAACCCATATAAATATTTTTTTAGCCAGCATACCAGTTCTTTCTTACCCTTCATTGCAAAGCCTTCAGGTTACTTCATTTAGATCTCTTCTTGCAAATCGCCGTGAGGAAACATTGTCTTCACACCCATCTATTCCACCTCAAAATCGAAATCAATAGCAACAAATAAAAGTAATCTAATAGAAGCTACCTCGACAATAGTAGAAAAAATATCACCAAAATCAATTCTTGCCACCTGGGAATAACCTTTTACTACCAACTAAGCTTTATATTTCTCGACCTCGTCTTATTCACTCATATTCTTCTTAAACACCCATTTTATTCTAATAGGTTTCCTTCCAACCGAGAACTCCACTAGGTCCCAAGCCTCATTTTTGTCCAAATATGCCACTTCATCAACCATGGCCCCTTTCCAGAGTTTACCATCCTTTGAATCTATTGCTTCCCTAATAGTTATAAGATCATCATCAATAATATATAAGTAAAAATTTGAATAGAAAGCAGATGGACTATACCTTTCTAGTTTCCTACTCTCTCGAATTGATATTCTCACAGCTGGAGTTTGTTGTAGATTCTGATTTTTCCTTCTTTAGCTAAAACTCTATCTTCCAAGGTTAGTTTGGTAGAAATTCATGTTTAGAAACATATTTCACCTCTCTAAATACCACATCTTAGTTGTACATAACCTTCATTGTTTATGGGTTCCAAATATTATAACCTTTTAACCCATCCTTAAACCCAATAAAAATGCACCTTTCTGATTTATTATTCAACTTGGTTCTTTCCTCCTATGGAACTATATATACATATTGTTGGCATTATGTTTATGGTATGGTTATATGTTACAGATGTTGTACTTGATGGCAAAACCCATGGCATGGCTCTCAATATGATGAGAACTAAGAAGTACGCAGGAGAAAAGTTCACGGAATTTTATGCAGAGAAAAGTTTATAAAAGTTTATTTCATGTGGAGAAAAGTTCACAGAATTTTATGCAGAGAAAAGTTTATTTCATGTGGGAAAACTTACCTTTGGTCCATGCTAGTTAGTCCTTGGAATTTGAACCTATGGAGAAAAGTTTATTTCATGTGGGAAAACTTACCTTTGGTCCATGGTAGTTAGTGCTCGGAATTTGAACCTATGGTTTTTGGACCATGGCATCTCGACAGACATGTTGATCCCTAGTATTGAGTTGATGGTATTGGTTTGTTATGGTTTTGGCCCATGGTATTGTTTTATTTTATTATTATTATTGAGCCCCATGATCCATGATTTGAGGAAGAGCTTGCCTATATAAAGCAAAGGAGATCATTTGGCTTAAGTATGCTTTTGGATTGAATATCTTAAGATCTGAAATATTGGGTTATTGTTTCAAAAGCTCGATCTATATGAAAGTGAAGTGGAAAGCGAATCTGTGAAGGGTGATCTCTCGAGCGTTGCAGCTGCGGAAGCGCAGGAGGCGCCGCGGGAAGTCACCGCAGGAGGCACCACAGGAAGTGCCGCAGGAAGTCGCCGCAGGAGTCGCCGCAGGAGGCGCCGCAGGAGTCGCCGCAGGAGGCGCCGCAGGAGACGCCGCAAGAGGCGCCCTAGGAGACGCCGCAGGAGGCGCCGCAGGAGACGACGTAGGAGGCGCCGCAGG
This sequence comes from Pinus taeda, assembly GCA_000404065.3. Classification (NCBI taxonomy): domain Eukaryota; kingdom Viridiplantae; phylum Streptophyta; class Pinopsida; order Pinales; family Pinaceae; genus Pinus; species Pinus taeda. The sequence goes on along the minus strand of APFE031162310.1, from coordinate 340,201 downwards.
AGACGCCGCAGGAGGCACCACAGGAGACGCCACAGAAGTTGTTCTGGGTTTAGTTTTCTGTTATTGTGGATCTGGTTATCTGGGTGACTTACTGGTACTTGATGATCATTTGATATTTATGGATCCAGTTTGAAAATTTATGAAAAGTGGTCCTTGAAAGAAAAGAAGTAGGGGTTGTAGCTCCCTTCCAGGAGAGACTGGAAAACGAGAGAGAGTTGTAGCTCTCTGCAGGTTGCAGCCTGCGTACTGGTAAAGGACTGCACCAGTACAAGACCATTGTAAAAGGAGTTTCTAATTTGAAAGAAGATAGAGACATATTGCAGCAGGTGGTTTTCACCCACATTGGGTTTCCACCTTATATCTGGTGTTCTTTGATGTGACTGTCTATTTTCTTGTTCATGCTCATTATTTTATAGTACTGATATGCAAAAATAATTCAAAGTATAAATAAGGAAGATTTGTTAAAAGGACTAGATAATACTGATTCACCCCCCCTCTTAGTATTATTTTCAATAATTGGTATCAGAGCAGGTCCTTCTAAGAAGCTTGATCGCTTGAAGGAAGATCTTTCATCATGAGCAACTACGAGAGGGAAGCATATATCAGGCCACCGGTTTTTGATGAGACAAACTTCAATTATTGGAAGGTAAGAGTTACTGCCTATCTTCAATCTCTTGGTACAGAAGTTTGGAACATCGTAGAGACAGGCTATGCTTTTCCTTCAACTACTCCTATAGATGCAGACGAGAAGAAGAAGTATGAAACAAATGCAAAAGCAGTCAGTACCCTATTAGGATGTATATCCCAATCGGAATTCATGAAGGTAATGCATTATAAATCCGCAAAAGAGATATGGGACAAAATTGTCACGAGCTATGAAGGAGATGAACAGGTAAAGCGTGCCAAACTTCAAACTCTCAGGATTCAGTATGAGACTCTCAAGATGTATAATGATGAAAGTGTGGCTAACTATTTTCTTCGGGTAGATGAAGTTGTTAATTGTATGAAAAATTTGGGTGAAGAAATAAAAGAGGCTATTGTGGTTGAAAAGGTTCTAAGATCATTGTCCCCCAAGTTCGAATCTAAAGTATCTGCAATAGAAGAAAAAGAAAATCTACGAATTCTTACTATGTCTCAGCTACATGGAATTCTAACTGCTTATGAAATGAGAAAGGGAGGTCCATCAGATAGAAGAGAAGCTGCTTTCAAGGCATCAGGTAAAGGAGATTATTATGAAGCAAGCCACGTCCCAGAAGAAGAGGAAGAAGAATCAAACTTTGTCAGAAATCTTCAAAGGGGTTCTGGAAGGTTCAGAGGTAAGTTTCCTTTTAAATGCTTTGCTTGTGGAAGAGTAGGTCATTATGCTGCAAAATGTCCTTATAAGGATAAAGGAAAGGAACCTGCTAGATGGAACAAGAAACAGAGTGCAAGTAAGAAAAGCTACTACACTCATGAAGACAGTGATGGTCTATCAAACAGTGATGAAGATGAACGAGGTAATGAATATAAATTGTTAATGGCATTTGAAGATGATGATTATATGGATGCTATAGATGTGGATTACTTTCATGAAGAAATTACTAAACTTAAGAGATGTATAGAAGAGAAGAATATGATCATTGATACTCTACAATTTCAAATTGATGAAAAGGAAAGACATCTTGAAAAATTAGAAGGTGAAATTGTTGGTCTTAGAAAAGAGATTGAGAAAACAAAAGCTATTAATCTTAAGTTTGTCAAAGGATCTGAAACTTTGGATGAGATTATCAATGTGCAGCGGTCTCCTCTAAACAAGACAGGTCTGGGCTATAATGGAGAAACTTCTCAAGCATCCACCTCAAAAAGTTATCTTGATGCAGCAAGAAGAAATGAGCAAAAGCACAATGAAGACCATCAGGTAAAGCAGGGACGAATTGCAAACAGGAACTATCAGGGGCAATCCATCTTAAGGGTGAACAAAAGCTACAACCAGCCACAGGTAAAAACTTCTCAATTTGGTTCAAGAATAGATGACAAAAGAAATTACAATCAATTGGCGGTAGATTTCATAACCGCAGAAGTTTCTTCAATGGACAATGTTTTTCTTGTCATAACTTTGGTCACAAAGCAGCTCAATGTGTTGCATATAAGACAATCATGACTAGAGAAGCTCAAAACAAAGAAGTATGACCAGGATTACAAAAAGGACCTACAACAAATTTTCGGCTCTTGAAAATGAAGTTGAATGTTC